>ML778310.1:384608-429870 GCA_009831015.1 Picea engelmannii
AAAATTCATTTCTCCTCAACCATGAGGATCCACGTGACGTGCCACATACCACTGGAAAGAGCATGATGTATACTATCCATCCATGGGTGTTGTATCTTCATTTTCATTTTTCTTCATGTCCAAATAACTTCATCAATCTTCTGATCCAAAACCCATGACTAGGGTTGACATCAATGACAACAACCAATCTTCCAACACATTCTTGTTCCCAATTCGGATTGTGCCTTTTCCAATGATTTTGGATGAATCATCATTTCTGAAGGAGACTGATCCATCTCTTTCCTTTTGTAACGTAAGAAACTTGTATTTATCACATGTCATGTGTTTTGAACATCCACTGTCAACATACCAACCATGTTTCTTCTATTTATCTTGTAGAGAGAATGTGCATTCTTCATTGCTATATTGATCTTGGTTTCTTATCCATGTCGTTTTCTGAGGTTCTTGTTTGTGACTCTCTTGAGTTTCTTTAGGAGGGACTGTGATTTTGCAATTTTTGTCCATGTGTCCAAAATTGTTACATTTGTAACATTCCACTTTAGTTCTCAAAGATTCAAACCTGTTGTAACTTATTCTCTGTGTTTCACTTGGTGTTCTTGAATAACCCCTTTGTGTATGGCTCTCAAAGTAGTTATTGTTCCTGTTGTTAGCTATGCAATTTACAACTTTATGTCCAAAATTATTACATGCATAACATAAGCCAAAAAATATAGTTTGATACTTGGTAGTTGAAGATATTTTGAAAGGAGGTGCTCTTATGAATCCTTCTTCTTCTTGAGGCCTGTCTATCTATTGTTGATTCTGAAATTTGAATCTTCCTGGTGGAGGAGTGTCCCCGTAATATTCCTTGTATATCTTTTTATCCCCTTTGATTGTGTCTACATAAATTTTTGGATTTGTTTCTTGCTCTGTTGTTTTGGAGCTTGAACCCTTTTTTGTCTGATTGTATCCAAGTCTGGACTTGTCAAGATGAGATTTTTGACTGTTGATAATGTCATCCAGAACTTTTGAGCTATTCTGAATATTTGTCTTTTGAATATCCTTTCTTAGTGTGACAATCTCTGCTTCTAGGTTTCCAATGATCCCATCCTTTCCTTCTAGCTGTTCTTTGAGTTCTTATTCAATTATTTTATCTCCTTTTATTTGAACCTTCAATTTTGTGATCATTTGTTCTAGTTCTTGAGTGTATTTTTTCTTATCTAGTTCTTCTTGTAGTTTCTTGTTTTTTTTCTTTTCTCTTATGATAACTTCTATGGAACTCATTAATTCTTCTTGGAAGTCAACTTCTGCCTCTTCAATTTCTTCTTCATATGCTTCTTCATATTCTTCTTCGAAGTCTTCTTTATCAGAGTCTTCTACTCCCATGAATAGAACTCTCCCTATTTCACTGTCACTGACTTCATCCTCATATGATGATGATATGTCTTCTTTGGTGTAAAATATTTTCTTGAAAACATTCTTTGTAGTTCTTTTACCTTTGTATGTTTGTCTACCTTTTGAGTAACCTTCATCATTTCTCTTTTTCTTATGAGGAAATTTGTTAGCAAAAAGACCAATACTATCACAATTAAAACAAATTAAAGGAAGATTATCTCTATACCTACCATTGTTTCCCTTGTTCAATCTTTTGACGAAATTGGCCACTTCTTCATCATCTTTCAAGATGTCACTGCTGCTACTATATTCTTCTTGTTCCTTTTTCTTTTGCTTTGATCTTTTGGATGCTTTGAAGGCTGCTTCTTTTACATCTAGATTTTCCTGTTCAGTTCTCATCTCATATGCTATGAATATTCCATGCAATTCGTCCATGCTTATTGAGTTTATATATGATCTTTCTTCCAATGCTGATATGTTAGGGTTGAATCTCATAGGAAGAGATCTTAGTACATTTTGAACAATTACAAATTCTTCGATTTCTTCTCCCAATCCTATGATTACATTTACTGTTTCATTGACTCGTAAGAAGTAGGCTACAATATCTTTATCTTCCTTCATTTTTAGTTATTCGAACTGACCTCTGTAAGTTTGAAGCTTTGCTACTTTGACTTTTGAATCTCCTTCATAAATATTTCGAAGCTTGTCCCAAATATCTTTAGCAGATTTATAATGTGCAAATTTGGTGAATACCGTATCACTGAGACCATTCAAAAGTGCATTTTTTTCTTTGGAATTATTCTCACCGAGTTTCACTATGTTGTCATTTGTTGGTGGAATTGTTGGTGCTATGTATCCATCTACAATTGATTGCCAAACTTGAAATCCCTGTGCTTGTATATATGTCTTCATCCTTATTCTCCAACAATCATACTTTTGTCCATCAAACTGTGGTATTACATTTTTATACGAGTTTGTATTGTCCATGATCTACCTTTCAGTGGTTAAACTGATTTATGAAGGAACCTGCTCTAATACCAATTGTTGGATTACTAAGAAGGGGGTGAATCAGTAATAGCATAATTATAATCCTTTTCTTCAAATGTTATATCAGTGTAGAATTATTATCCAATAATGAGCAATAAGAAATAAACAATCACACACATACACAATACACTAATGTTTTACGTGGAAACCCAAATTGGGAGAAAATCACAAAGTGTTTTTTCTTATATGTCTTGAAGAATTATGTTCATTGGAAGCACCGATTTTCTTTGTTTTCCAGCTGCAACTGGAAGGAGGCTCCAACCCCCTAGTTTCTTAGGCTACAACCTCAGGGAAGCTCTAACTCCCCAATTTTCTGGCTACAACTAGAAGGAGGCTACAACCCCCTATGTTCTTTGGCTACAACTAGAAGGTGGCTACAACCACCTATCCTTGCCCCGTCCTGCCACCCTGAAGTAGAAGTAGAATAATAGAACCACTATCACACTATCACTGTGAGATATACCATTGTAAACTTGTACCAATAAATTTGAACCATGCATCAACCATGCATCAACCTGTACCTCAACCTGTAATCAACTTGTACCATACACAAGTGCATCAACCATGCACCAACCTGTATCATAAACAAGTGATCCAACCATGTACCAAGTATGTACCAATCATGTGTCAACTACCCACCAACTATGAGTCATCAATATGTACCAACATCATCAACTATACACCTCATGTATGTGCCAACTCATCAAGTACTTATCTCAACCATGTACTCAACATGTACCTCAACCAAAATCCCTCATCAATTTCATCATACAAATCTAAATTGTAGCTCTGTAATATACCTAGTGTATATGATCACATTCCTACAAAACTTCCTTAACTTTGACAACAAGAGACTAGCATTTTCATCAAAAGTTTCTTTAGTCTCACATGCCTAGTTTTGGATTAGTCAACAACCCTAAATTGAAGTAATCATAACTTTGAACCTGTAATGTATAAAGATATGAAACTGATATACAATGTTCTTCAGTGTTTTTTATGCAATTCCTCTAGGTTTCACTACTTGGAACCTCTCAAAAAAGGAGTTATAGAAAAAATGACATACCTTGCTGAATTTTGGCTTATTCTAGAGAGTGGCCTTGTAGAGAGTTCCCCGCACAAAATATTTGTTGAATTGATCTAAAACTATTCAAAAGAATACTACATATTGTACCCTAAACAACACATTTTTTCTCACTGAATTTGGATATGTTATGAAGAAGTTATGACATTTTTACCTGAAACACCTGTTTTTTACTAGTTTCAGGACTAGCCACGAACTCTATTTTCCACGGAGTGTAACTCCAAAAATACAATGAACCACAAGCTAAATGTTTTACCACAAATACTTGGGTATGTTTTCTCAATGGAATAGCAATTTCACAGTCTAAATCATTATAGAAAAAAACATTATAGTGAAAATGGGGAGATGACCTATAAATAACATACCTTAGAAAGCACCATCAAAATAATTTATCCTTCCTTGCATTTCGACCTTCTTTTCTTCACCTTCCCTCAAAAATTCATCTTATATATCCTTGGTTACCTCAGACACCTATATATATTCAATATTCTCAAGTGTAATTAAAATAAGAGAGCCCTGCCTCTTATTTATACTCTCCGAGTAGCTTCCTTAAAAACATCTTCTAGGTCACTTGGCCCACTTTCCTTATTTTAGGGTTAACCCACTTATAATTTCTCCATTAAATTTATTATTGAAATTATTTATTATGTATTCACTTTGAATTATAATACACTCATCACTTCACTTTATTATTTACCTTTTAAAAACTCTTAAACCACTTTGACTACTTTGACCTTTTGGGGCTTCTAGATGACATATGAGGGTCCTCCAACTTCGTAAGGCCATAACTCTCAAAAAATGAGGAGTTATGTGAAATTACACATACCACTAGAAATGGAATGACATGTAATATATGTATAGAATAGTATTACCTTCAAATATATAAAAAATCATACTGTTATCCATCAAACAAACTTGGGTCCATTACCCATACCTAGGTTCTCCAACTTCACATGGTCATAACTCTCTAACCCTGAGGAGTTATGTGACGTTCTACATACCACTGGAAATGGCAAGACAAGCACTATCCATGTAGGATAGTTTCCTTGACAAATTCACTATCCTTCATCTCATTATCCCACAATTAAGCATGGGTTCTCTTACTTCGCAAAGTGTCTTCTCGTGAGGGCTTTCACCATAAAGGGACCACTTTGGAGTTCATCCATATTTACTTCTTATAAACCATGAAAAAACAATAAAGAGTCATATTTACATCAAACAATATTGGGTCCATTACCCAATCCTTTGTGCTACGGGGCTTTCTTCAAGGGTTGACATCAATGGCGACCACCCTTAATCAACATGGTATTTCTACATTATTCAAACTTCTTTTCACTAGAGTGGTCAGCGCCGAAGTTGATCACCATTGGACTCGCCTATCATAATCCAACGGTCACCATGCATTGCCCATATCTCATGGCCCTCATTCACTTTGAGACTTCAGGGCTTCGACCTTCGGGTATTCTTGTTTTTTCTGAACTTCTTATCACTGGAGTGGTCAGTGTCAAAGTTTACCACCTTATTTCCTTTAGTGTGATCTAAGGATTCAACATTTCCATTCCAGATCGATGGTCAACATTTAATTCTAAATTAAATTTTGATCTAACAATTGAGAACTCATCCAAAGCTCCTTACTGATCGACGATTGGCATTTATTTCATGACTTCAGGATTTTGTGGATTCTTCCTTGTCTCCAGTAATCACCAAAGTGGAAAAGTGATGAAACTTATGCTATCCTTCCACTTGGTTTCGATCAATGGTTGAGATTTCAACCGACTGTAATAGAGTTTCCTCAGTTCTGAGGGTGTTTAATGCTCTTCTTTCTGATCTATTCATCGCTATTTCTCCTGATCTTTTAATAAATGTTTATGCATTCTTTTATGCACTGATATTTAGTCGCTAACCCTCTTGAGCTGTTAATTCCTTGTGCTTCGTTACTCTATACATGGATTCTCTGCATGATACGTTTCCTGATCTTTAGGAACATAGGATCATTGTCAATCCTATTGTGATCAACAATGATCATGAATTTCTTCTTCCACAAGGTGATATTCCCTTTTCTTTGATTACTTTATATGTTTGACTCATGTTTCTATCAATAAAAACACACAATCAATAATGGAAACACAAGGACGTTCCTCCCAACCATATACACTATTTTTCATTTACTCTCAACAATAGGTCATCCCCAAGTCAGGGATATGAATCCAAAAGGATGGGTCCTAGGCCAAATCTGAAACACACAATAGTTGGCTAACTAGCTCTTAGGTTTCCCAACCACATAACAAATCTGAATTTCCAGCTCTCTTTCCCCCTTATCCTACACAACCCAAGAAATAAAAACCTTTCTCTGCCATGCAATCCCTCAGGCTATTCCATTTTTCTCTAGGCCTTCAGTGCTTGTTGGCCCTTGGGTGTGGATTAATAAAGAAAGAGAAGAAAAAGGAAGAGAAAAGATGAAGTGCGAACTGCGCGGAAGACACACTGACTGAGAATGGGTCGAAGTGGCCAAAGAAGAAGAAAAGAAGGAGTGAAGTATGAGAAAATGATCCATTGGAATAAAATATCGAGGATAATAGATCAGCAAGGAAGATAGATCATGGAAAACTCAACAAGCAAAAAAATCCACCAATGGATGCTTTGGAGCACCTCATGGGAAAGAAGGAAAGACAATCTGGCGAAGCCTGAAAAACGTGGGTCAAGTTGACCTAGGGTTTTAGACACCTAGAGTTTTGGTATCTAGGGTTTTGACACCTAGGTTTAAGACTAAGGTTGTTGGTGAGACATTGTAATGTATAAATAAGAACCTAGATGAAGGAAGAGGGTTCGTCTTGGGTTCCGAGTTTGTTGTTGGTTGAGAGTTCATTATTATTGTTGAGAGAGAAGTTTTGTGTGCGAGAGCCTTCTGGTATTGTAAGATCTTCAGCTGGGTGTGAAGATCAACCCTGTAGCTGGGTGCACAGGGAGGGGAGAGAAGAGGAGAAGGAGAGAGAGGTCTGTAAGCTAAGAGAAAAAATAGAACTATATTTTTTCATATAACATAAACAAACATAGTTCTATGGGCGTAGCCCTAGGTAGAGGGTGAACCACGTATACCTTGTTATTCTGTGTGATTGATGTTGTGTTCTTTGCTTCTGTTACTCTTTTGATGCATTAGCATGTTAGATCCAGAATATAACTATGCAAAGTAGGTTTATGCTTGGTAATAATAGTTAATATATATGTGTGTTATTGCCTTGGATCCTCTTACATTTTCTCTGGTTGTAGACATCTGTGTCCTGCAACACCCTATTGCTACTTCAGGTGAGACTACATCTGCTTTGCAGGTGTTTCTGAAGAGGCCAGTAGTTAGGTTTGTTGGTGCATTGTTAGAATTGAACCCTGGTGTTGATGATTGAAAATGTCAACCTAGTTCTGTCCAAAAAGTGTTGCTAAATATATTATTATAAAACTAAATAATACTAGCAGCTGGGTCCCCCTTGAATTATTTAAGAGTAGGTCTGTTCATTTTTTATGTTATGATGATGTGCTATGTAAGTTTAGATGGTTGATGTTAATATGGTTGTCATTGATATGAGTTAAGCTGTGAGATGTTGTCCCTTCATGATACTACAACCTGCTATTCATTTATGGTATTTGTTCTTCTCTCACCTGCACAACAAACTTGTTAGCAAAGTCACATGAAGGGTAGTTTTGAAGAAGGCAAAGTATTACAACGAGTGCAAAGGAACCTAGTCTGAAATACTACATGCATACAATATTTGTTAAGCCTTAGCTAACAAGGAAACAGTTGTAAAAAAATTGTTAATTTACATTTTTTATATATGAATATGGTGGAAATTTTAGTGGCGCATTTTGGCAATGAGATAATGCAATGGTTATGCATTGGTTGATGCAATAGGTAGCTGATATGCATATGTTATAAACCTTGGTGGCTGATGGAAGTAATGGTTTCAAAATTTTTATGCTGATTATGCTATTGGTGATGATTCTATTGTATAGTGGTCAAGTGATTTATTTGAGTTATAACATGGGTGGTGCATTTGGCAAGGTAACAATGCAAATGGTTAAATTGTGGAACTTGGATTATGCTATGGTTTAAATGTGTTGATATTCTTGATGCAATGGTTGATTAATGGTGTTAATGGGGGATCGTTGGCATGTAATATGGAGTAAATGTTATATGGGCGGAGGCGACATGCATTTACTGCATGTCACCTTTACCCTTCTCGTTGGCCACCACCCTAGTCATAATTTTGTTTGATCTGGCTGTTGTGTTCACACTCTAGATTTTTAGCAGAGAGAAACCGCTCGACCACCTCTCATCTTAAGGTTTTTGATTAACATGTATGTATCTTTTAGAAATTCTTGAATTCACTCTGGTTATGAAATTTTTTGGCTCAGTTTTGTCGATTTGTGTTTGTCTTGAGTGATGCAACTATGTGAAATTTTGACTTGAATAAAAAACGGATGGTTCTGCTTATAACTATTTTGAGTTCATCGGATTTGGGGGTCTTCCTAGTTGGTAGTTTTTGGTTACCACTACATTTGGTTAAAGGGTTTTTAAATCATGGCTAGATGGTTGTCTTCATGATTCTTGGGTTTAATTAGAGCCTTGTTTTCCTGTTTGTCCTTGTCTAGGAATTGCCTCTCGTTCACAAGCGTCATAGTCGTCCCTGTGCGTACGTCTTTAGCTTCAAAGTTTCACTATAGTTGGTGCCTTTCCTCTTGTGATGGCTACTATTACAACCCTTAACCATCCAGGCTAGAGCTGCATAGGGAGTTTTTCGAGCCTATTAAGTTGTTCCCGATTGTTGTGGTATATGACTTTGAATGTGGGCTCACCCATTGGTCATATGGCAGTCATGTGGTTTTGGTTTTTGTCATTGCCTCGATGATAAAGTATGAACCTTACATTGCCAATTTGCGTTTTTAAAGCTCGCAAGTCACCCACCTGATATCAAGGAAAATCAATTGTTTTTAAATGGAAAGGTCTCTTCCATGTCGATTAGATGAGTGGGTATGTACAGATACCACAACTTCTTCGATTGATTGTTTTTTTTTACCACAATGGTGAATTGTTGGTTGATGTACAATCATTATTTGGCACTTGTCGTGATTTTGGTTGATGGCTGACATGGGTCACAAATGCTTAGGGTTGCTCACACAGGTCATGTTTTGTGTGTGGTGTTTTGAAAATGAAACATGGGACATAATAACTATGTTTTCTCTGGGGCTGAATGATAATCGAACTAGGTAGCTATCGAAGGCATATCCACAACATCCTTCATTGGTTGAATAGTTCGAGTATGCATAGTTTGGTTAAATTGCGATGCGACTTAAACGAACTAAGAATTTAGTAATATACACAGTCTCTACATGATATGTTGGGTTATTGACATGACTGGGTGTTTGCTGTGATAAGTCGAACTGTTGTATCGTGGTGTTTGGTTAGTGGTGCTCTGTTTGTAGTATGGATAGTTGGTTATTATACTCAGTGATACCCTCATAGTTTTTTTTAAGCATGTTATTTATTGAAATCGACCACTGTTGATGACCATCATGTTGGGTATTTGGCTTGGCTTTTAAGTTGCATTGAGATGTTTTGTTTTACAGTGGCATGGTTACATTGCCTTGGACATTTTCCCCTGCATAGAATGTGTCAAAGTGTTGGCTGTTGGTTGTATCGTAAATTGTCATTTCAGACATGGCATGCGAGGTTTTGGTTATTTTGGTCTTGATTATTTTACTGCGTATATGTATGGGAATGAATATCATTATAGATCTTGATTGGCTCTATTACAGAAATAGTGACTTCATTATTATTTTTGGAAACACTACTTTGAAATATAGATGTGGATTTGGGAAATGTATGGCAGTGATGGATGTTAATAATTACAGATTGGGAATGAGTGTTGTTGTTGACTGTTATAAAGTGCAGAATGTGCAAATGAAGGAAACATAACCTCTTACATATTGTGTGTATTACTTATTTTTTGTAATGGCTATGGGATATTAATGGACAATGAAATTAGGTAAATACAAAGGAATTTTACTCAGTCATCTGATTGTTGGCCGATGCATATTTTTCTTACTGCAAAATATGTTATGGATTGCTTGATTAATCTCATGAAAACAAAACTTTTTCCCCCCCTCATTATCTCATTTTCCGCTAATTACAACCCCATCGCATATCCCATATTCATTTTGTTCACTCCATGTTCTGATATTGATTACAACCAAGAGAATTTCTGTGTTAGATGGATGAAGTGGTAGTGTTTTGAGTGGATTGCAGTAAGGTTATTGGGTCGATTTACAGTTGATTGTTGTTATCATTGAGCAGTGACCATTTTTTTCACCCGTTTCATTATATCATATTTTCAGTCAATACAAACCCCTCATGTATCCCATAACACTGTTTTCACCCCCTTGCTCATTGATTAACGTTAGAACAATTTGTATGGATTGGATTGCATGAGCCTGATACATTCTAAGACAATTCTATTTCGTATTTTTAAGGAGTTTTCATGCATGGTTATTTAAAATACTATTTGTTAATTGTTAACAATTGTAGGATGAGGTTTTTGAGTCGTGGAAGCCATGGCCGAGGAAACATAGGTAGAGGTAACTAGAACCAAGGCCCAAGAAGGCCCATGTTCTCTATACATTTTGATGTTGATTCAAAAGAGCTTGGCCAATTGTTTCATGCTAGATTCTTTAATTGGATTGGGTAGGGAATAGTCCAACCCAGGCTTGACATGCCTCCCTTCCAAGCCCCTTAAGCCCCCAGAATCCCTGTGCCTCCTCATGTCTCTTTACATCCTGAAGTATCGAAAAATGATGGGTGGCAGGAGATTGTTCACCTGGTGGTATCCCAACACCGTGGCCGGCCAAAATTAACTTTATCTGCTCCTCCACCTTTGAACCCCATTTTCCAAGCTGCGCCTAATCACTCTCTAGTGCAATCCTCCCACGCTAGCAAGATATTGAATACTGAATCCCACCATGCATTTGATAAATGAAAAGCTACTATTTCCCCTTCCTCACCCTCAAGTGACTCAGACAAATCTGTGTCTTCACAAAATCATTTGAGGAATGATTGTTCCCATGTGATCAATGAGATAAATCCTAAAGGCTCTGCCCAACCCAAGGCTAATTTAGGAAAATCAAGAGGTGACAACAACAACCAAGGAAGGGTTTCCTCACAGACTGGAAAATATGGCTTTTGATTTTTATGTTATTTATTTATGATGGTGGACTTCATGGATTTTGGACAACATGTTTTATTTGGGATATATGAGTATTATTTTGAAATATTTTCAAATTTCATGAGAAAAAAATTGCCAAAATTAAACGTGTTTGAGGGGAGGCACAACGGGTGTGTTTTCTTAACTAATGGATTATGTTATGATGATTATGATTGTTTTGAACTAAAGGGAATCATAAGGGGTCCCACCTACTAGTTATTATTTTTCTATGACCCTATTATGATTATTTCTCCCCACCCCCCTAACTAAAGTTAGTTGAGTCTTTGATTAGCTTAACTAATAAGTTGGTTCAACTACTTCAACCAATTCTAATTTGTTAAAAGAAGAAGTAAGGGGAGGAACACGAGGAGGATAGAAGAACAAAGTATGCTAAGGTTTATCTTTGAGTTTGTGTTGAGATAGTTCAGTTTTTGTTCATTCATATATTCATCATAGCCTAATTCTCTTTTGTGTTAGCAGGGTCTTATTGTAGACAACAATATTCAGGGATGAATCAAATCATTCTGACACTTGTTCTTCAGAGGTGTTGATATATCTTTGATAGTCTGTGTAGACTTGTATGTTTGTGAATGAATTTTCATGACTGATAAAGGCTATTGTGCAGAGTCGAGTGGGCATCAATCTGTGGCAAGATGATCCAACTTTTAGAGTTGATTTTTGGTTTTGTGTCAGAGGTCCTTTTGTATGTTCCATCTAGGATTTCTAAGTTTGACTTTGGTCCAAGGTTTTTGTGTGAAGTTTTGTAAAGACAATGACTCTTTGGCGAATTGGAATGAAATAAAGGATTGCTTTATGTCTCATATATGTTGAATATCATCTTGGGTCTTTACTTCCGTTCTTACATTTATTTCATCAACTGATATGTTTAGAAAAATATATAAAAAGTGAATTTCCAACAAACTTTTTGTTGATGAAAGACTATCCTAAGCACTTGTAATTAATACTTGTGAGTTAGGATATATATTTTTGTTGGCTATAAACATAGGGTGATATTCCCATGTACTTTAATTTAGCCAAGTAAAGTGTGAAAATGCTTGAGTAAGATCAATTCATATATTTTCCTCAACATTTATTTGGCGACCATACTAGGGAGATATTCGATATCTCTCTAGTTAAATTTTATACTTGATTTTCATTGATACATCTTTCTTTTTCTGATTTTGATTCCTTGACTATTTTTCTATTCATGATTGTTCCTATTGCAAGACAACCCAATCTTTAGCCTAATCTCCAAGACTAGACTAGCATTGCTTTGAACCCATTTCATACTATTTTAGACATTGCTAGGACCCATGCTGAGCTTAACCATTCTTGGGCAACAATTGGAAGAGATATTAGTATTCAAGAACAATTGGAAGCTAGACGTAGGAAGCCTAGAAATCAATAGTAACCTTTTTGTTCCTTCCATTTTGGCCTTTCTTTCATGTCCTTAGATTCTCATTATTATAGAAGAAGAAGAGGCTTGTCACCTGAAATCAATCCTATTGCTGAAATAGGAAGAAGAAATGTTGTGTTATCTTCCCAACAAAGTTCTCTAAGGAGAAATTTAACTGATTCATCTAGCTCATCTTTCTTTTCCTCATCTATCATCCACAAGATGGCATCTAGTGGTAGCTATGGTGGCACTGGAAGTGCTCCATCTTCCCAATATTCATCATCATCAGTGATTGGTAGCTTGTACAACCACCATATCCCTATACAATCTACTACAAACCCCATCAACGTCATTAAAATGTATGGGCTTTTTCAGTTCGAAGAAGATGCCACAACCACACCATGGCATGTGTCCTCTCCTCTTAACCTAGCTCCTGCTACTCATCCACTTCCAAAGTTTAAAGAACATTTGCCTAATTTTTCAGAAAATAACACTGTCAGTACCAATGAACACCTAGTGGAATTTTCTAATGCTTGTCATAACATAGGGGAAAATGACAATGACACTTGCATGCGCTTGTTCGTCAATTCCTTGGAAGGAAAGGCTGTGGCCAAGTTTTTTTGAAATTCCTCCTAAGATTTTGTCTACTTGGGAGGAGTTGATTTATTGGTTCCGATACACTTATGGGCAATCCAAAAGCCCCACCGAGAAGTTAAGGGAATACAATAACATCAATTACAAATTTGGTGAGACCATTAGGTCTTTTAACTTATGTTTTACCAAGCTGTATAATCAAATCCCTAAACTTATCTGCCCTCAGAACCAAGACACTTTCATGCATTACTACAATGCATTGCATTCTCCATACCATCATAGGCTTGAGGAAAAGGTGATTGATAATCTTGGTTCCTCCCTGCACACTTGCTCAGAGCATGAGGAACAACTTGAATGAACTGGTCTACCCCAGGGAGAATCAATTATACGGATGGATATGTCCTCTCTCTTACAACTAGTGCAAGATATGAAAAATCGTATGATAGCATTTGAGCAGAAGGGTACTGTCTCCCCTCTCACCCTTGGAGCTTCATCCTCTTCTGCACCTCCTTTTAGAAGTCTGGTTGAAAATAATTTTCTTCCCAAAGCTATCTTTCCTAGGAGTTGGTGTGACTTTTGTGAGGAACACCATGAAGAAACCATGTGTGAGGTAAGAAAGAGTGCCAGAGACAAGATCTTTGGTAAAAGACCAGAAGCCACTATCGTTGTCCTAGATTTTTTCGAGCCAAAAGATGTCATGGTTGTCAATACCAGAAATAAAGCCTATGCCCCAAAAGGAAAGTTTGACCCTCCTTGTAGTTCTTCTAGCCCGAGTTCATCCTCGACCACTGCTGCGCCCCAGGTTCCTAAAATTCATGAGAGTCAAGGAATAACTCCTCCTCCCCCCTCTTCCAAATACAATATCCTGAATGAATTGGCCAACATCAAAGCATATGCAACTCTCCTAGACATGATTTCCGTCCTTGAACAATAGTTGCATCTGAAACAACTCATGGAACAAAAAGCTTTTGTTGTATCCAATCTTTTCGAAGNCCCCCCCCCTTTTATATTTCTGTGAAGATCATGGATAAAATCGCCCATTGTTGCCTCATTGATGGTGGCTCAAGCCCAACTGTTATGTCAAAGATTATTATGGAAGAGCTAGGTTTATTTGTACAAATGAAAACCCGAAGCATGATTTCCTATAATAGTCTACAACAAACAACCATAGGAAAAATTAAATGTGTAACCCTGGTTTTATGTGCTCACCCCGAGATAAGGACAACCCTCAGCGTTCAAGTGATTGATATGCCTGTAATAAATTATTCAATTATTTGGTAAGATATTGGCAAGCCCTAATAGGTGGATACCTCTCATTCGACATGACACATTTATTTGTTCCTCGAAATGGTAAGAATATCATATTCCTTAGAGAAGGAATGATTTCACACTACATAGAGAATGTTCCACAATCGAATGTGAACTATATCGAAGAAGACCCAAGAGTGTATTCCATATTTGTTGAAGAAGATAATATCCCTTTGGAAAGAATTGATTTGGATGATGATTTATGTCATATGAACTTTGATGGTTCATGCTCTAGTGAAGGAAATGGGGATGGTATTACCTTGGTTTCTCCTATAGGAAAATTTCATAATCTGTTCTATAGGTTAGAGTTTGTTTGTTCGAAAAATGTCCCTAATTTCAAAGCTTTATTATTAGGCATTGAGAACGCCCTTAATATTGGTTGTGGTCACCTTTCAATTTTTGGAAGTTCTGAGCTTGTTGTGAACGTAATACACAATATTTTCTCTCCCAAAAATGAGCTGATGGAACAATACTCCAAAGATATTTGGGCACTTGTTTCAAACCTTCTATCTTTCAATATCACTCATGAGAAGAAGGAGTTGAATTCCATGACTGATTGGTTAGCTATCTTTGCAGCCTCCCCTAATCAGCAACTTTCGCCTCACAGGCCTGATTTTGTTTTTCAACCACTATATCTTCCATATGTTCCTGTCCATGTAGGATTTTGGGAGGCCCTTTTGGATGATGAGAGCATTTGTGCTATCATCCAAGATGAACCTCTTAGGCTCGAGGAAACTATATCCATATAAAATAATAAGATTCTTGAGGGCTTGATTCCTCTTGAGATCTCATTTTCATGGAGTGTTAGAGGAAATAAAGAAGAGGAGGAAGAGTTACAATTGAAGGTGGTTGAAGCCATCTCCATGAACATTAGGACACCTAGATATTCATTGAATGTTAAAATAAATGTGTAGGGTTCTGATAAAGAGGGAATAAGGTCTGATGAATTACTCGGTGGATTTCAAGAGGTTTTTGCTTGGTTTAACATGTATCTTCATGGTTTCGATCCAGGTCTTGTTCAACATACTGTGATACTAGTTAGGAAAAAATTAAGACTGGTTAACTCTGCACTGAAAGCAAACTCTCAAGGGAAGTTGAAGATTTTCTTAATGACTGAAATATTTTTTCTAGTCCACCCTAAATGGGTTTCCAATTGGGAACCTGCTTCAGAGACCACTAATAATATTAGGACTTGCACTAGTCTTCGAACTTTCAGGAAATCAATTATGAGAAATCCTTTCCCCCCTCTCAACATGAAAATGTTTTTTCAACAGGTTGTAGAGTTACACTCGGAGCCCCTACTTGACAGTTTGTTTGGTTACGATAAAATCAAGATAGAAGGGACAAATATTCACAAAACCACTTTTACTACTAATTGCGATACTATGTCTTACAATTTCTTGTCTTCTGGTTTATTTGATACAAATATCGCCTTAAAAGGGCCTATACACGCGATTTTCGATGAATTGTTCAGTCTCCATGCTTATGTTGATGATTTAATCGTATGTGTCTGAAGGCTGATAGTTACATCGAAATTTCAAGTGTTGGATCATTTCCATATTACTTTTGTCCTGGTTACTAACTCAAAAATTTCAAAGGAACTACAAAGACAATGGTTTTCCCACAACACTAACAGTCTTTGCTTGAAGTATTGCGAGGGACCAACGTGAAAGGTATTTTGTTGATGGTATTCTTCTGTATACTAGTAGTTTAGCTTTTCTTTCAATTTTTGTGCTTCATTTTTCTAGTTAACAGGTTTCTACTTTCTGAGTTGACCTTTTGCTATGTTTTATTTCTGGCTTTTATCGCTGTCTTTTACTACTACTGTAATAATTTTTGCATTATTAATTCTGTTGAAATTTTGTCTTTATCATCTTTTAAGTGTTTGGTCAAGGTAGAAGGTTGGATCAGTTCTTCCACAGTGAGACCTCTGCAAAATCATTGTTAGTCAATAACAAACAAGCTTACACATTTGTTAGGATGTTGTCTCTAAAGGACCCTTGAAATTGCTATATATTTCCACTTCTGTCTTATAAAGAGTTGGTTATCTCCTGCTTCTTCTCGCCATTTCTTCATCCATTGAGAGTTTAAGAGAAAATATGGAAATTTTCCTCCTTGGAGGTTAAAGAACAGATTCTGGTTGATGGATTATGCATACAGTGGTAAAAACCCCTCATACTTAACATTTTTCACGAGTTATTCCCAAATTCCTGGTCATCTTTCCATTAAATCCGCTCACTTCCCCCTATTGCATAATCATTCGAGTTATATCTTATTGAGATTATTGTTCTTGGTTTGTGAAACCATGGGTTCTAAGTTCTAATATGTTAAAAACAAATTTCCCCATGGAGTCGCCAGTTTGTTGACGATTGAAAATTTCAATGTAGTTCCACCCGCAAAGTGTTGCTAAAGATATTATTTTAAAACTAAATAATACTAGTAGGTGGGACCCCCTTGAATTATTTAAGAGAAGGTCTATTCATTTTTGATGTTATGATGATGTGCTACAAAAGTTTACATGGTTGATGTTAATATGGTTGTCATTGATATGAGTTAAGCTATGAGATGTTGTCCCTCCAYGATACTACAACCTACTATTCATATAGGGTATTTGTTCTTCTTGCACCTGCACAAMAAACSTGTTAGTAAAKTCACATGAAGGKAAGTTTTGAAGAAGGAAAAGTATTACAAYGAGTGCAAAGGAACCTAGTCTGAAATAATACATGCATAAAATATTTGTTAAGACTTAGCTAACAAGGAAATGACTATAAAATTTTTGTTAAATTACATTTTTTATATATGCATACAGTGGAAATTTTAGTGGCACATTTTGGCAAGGAGATAATGCAATGGTTATGCATTGGTTGATGYAATCGRTAGTTGATATGCATATGTTATAAACCTTGGTGTCTCATGGAAGTAATGKCTTCGAAATTTTTATGGTGATTATGCTATTGGTGATGATTCTATTGTATAGTGGTCAAGTGATTTATTTTAGTTATAACATGAGTGACACATTTGGCAAGGTAACAATGAAAATGGTTAAATTGTGGAACTTGGATTATGCTATGGTTTAAATGTGTTGATATTCTCGATGCATTGGTAGATTAATAGTGTTAATGGGGGCTCGTTGGCATGTACTATGGATTAAATGTGATATGGGTGGAGGCAACATGCATTTACTACACGTCACCTTTACCCTTCCCATTGTCCGCCACCCTAGTCAGACTATTGTTTGATCTAGATGTTGTGTTCACGCTCCAGATTTTTGGCAGGGAGAAACCGCTCGACCGCCTCTCGTCTTAAGGTTTTCGATTAACAGGTATGTCTCTTTTATCCATTCTTGACTTCACTCTAGTTATGAAATGTTTTGGCTCAGTTGTGTCGGTTTGTGTTTGTCTTGAGTGCTTCATCTGTGTGAAATTTTGACTTGAATGAAAAATGGATGGTTCTTCTTATAATTGTTTTGAGTTCATCAAATTTGGTGGTCTTCCTGGGTGGTAGTTTTTGGTTACCACTGCATTTGGTTAAAGGGTTTTTAAATCATGGCTGGCTAGTTGTCTTCATGATTCTTGGGTTTAATTAGAGCCTTATTTTCCTGGTCTACCCTGTCAAGGAACTGCCTCCCGTTCACAAGCATCATAGTCCTCCCTGTGCGTACGCCTTTAAATTCAAAGTTTCACTATAGTTGGTGCCTTTCCTTCTGTGATGGCTACTGTGAAAACCCTTAACCCTCTAGAGTGGAGCTGCATTGGGAGTCCTTCGAGCCTGTTAATTTGTTCCCAATTTTTGTGGTCTATGATTTCGAATGTGGGCTCACCCATTGGTCGTATGTCGGTCGTGTGGTTTTGGTTTTCGTCATTACCTCTGTGATAAAGTATGAACCTTACATTGCCAATTTTCATTTCTAAACCTCGCAAGTCACCCACTTGATATCAAGGAAACTCACTTTTTTTTAAATGGAAAGGCCTTTGGCATGTCAATTAGATGAGTGGGTATGTACAAATACCACAAATTATTCGATTGTTTATTTTTTTTACCACAATGGTGAATTGTTGGTTGATGTACAATCACTAGTTGGCACTTGTGGTGATTTTGGTTGATGGATGACATGGGTAACAAATGTTTAGGGTTGCTCACACAAGTCGCGTTCTGTGTGTGGTGTTTTGCAAATGAAACATGGGGCATGATAACTATGTTTTATCTAGAACGAATGATAATCGAACTGGGTCACTATCGAAGGTATATCCAAAACATCCTTCATTGGTTGAATAGTACGAGTATTCACAGCTTGGTTAAATCATGATACGACTTAAACGAACTAAGCACTTAGTAATATACACAATCTCTGCACGATATGTTGGGTTATTGACATGACTAGGTGTTTGTTGTGATAAGTCAAACTGTTGTATCGTGGTGTTTGGTTGGTTGCTCTCTATTTCTAGTATGGATAGTTGGTTCTTATACTCAGTGATACCCTCAAGGTTTTTTTAAAGAATGTTATTTATTGAAATCGACTAATTTTGATGATAGTTGTGTTGGGTATTTGGCTCGGCTTTTACATCGCATTGTGATGTTTTGTTTTATAGTGGCATGGTTACATTGCCTTGGAAATTTTCCCCTGCATAGCCTGTGTCAAAGTGTTGGCTGCTGGTTGTATAGTAAATTGTCATTTCATACATGACATGCGAGGTTTTGGTTATTTTGGTCTTGATTATTTTACTACGTATATGTATGGGAACGAATATCATTACAAATCTTGATTGGCTCTATTACAAAAATAGTGACTTCATTGTTATTTTTGAAACACTACTTTGAAATATAGATGTGGATTTGGGAAATGTATGGCAGTGATGGATGTTAATAATTATAGATTGGGAATGAGAGTTGTTGTTGACTATTATAAAGTGCAAAATGTGTGAATGAAGGAAACATAACCTCATACATATTGTGTGAGTTACTTCTGTTTTGTAATGGGTGTGGGATATTAATGGACAGTGAAATTAGGCAAATACACATGAATTTTACTCATTCATTTGATTGTTGGTTGATGCATATTTTCCTTCCTGCAAAATATGTTATGGATTGCTTGATTAATATCATGAAAAGTAAATGTTTTTTCCCCCCTCATTATCTCATTTTCCACTAATTACAACCCCCTCACATATCCCATATTCATTTTGTTCACTCCCTGTTCTGATATTGATTACAACCAAGAGAATTTTTGTGTTAGATGGATGAAGTGGCAGTGTTTTGAGTGGATTGCAGTAAGGTTATTGGGTTGATTTACAGTTGATTATTTTTATCATTGAGCATTGGCCATTTTTTTCTCCCCTTTCATTATATCATGTTTTCGCTCAATACAAATCCCTCACATATCCCAGAACACTATTTTCACCCCTCCTGCTCATTGATTAATGTTAGAACAATTTGTATGGATTGGATTGCATGAGCCTGATACATTCTGAGCCAAATATATTTCCTATTTTTAAGGAGTTGTCATGCATGGTTATTTAAAAAACTATTTGATAATTGTTAACATTTGCAAGATGATTTTTTCAGTTGGGGAAGCCATGGTCGAGAAAATAGAGGTAGAGGTAACTAGAACCGAGGCCCAAGAAGGCCCACATTCTCTATACATTTTGATGTTGATTCAGAAGAGCTTGGCCAATTGTTTCATGGTGGATTCTTTAATTGGATTGGGTAGGGAATAGTCCAATCGAGGCCTAAAAGGCCTCCCTTCCAAGCCCCTCAATCCCCTAGCATCCCTGTGATTCCTCATGTCTCTTTACAACCTGAACTCTCGAAAAATGATGGGTGGAAGAAGATTGTTCACCCGATGGTCTCCCAACACTGTGGCTAGCCCAACTTAACTTTACCTTGTCCTCCACCTTTGAACCCCATTTTCCAAGCTTCCCCTAACCACTAGCCAGTGCAATCCTCCCACGCCAACAAGAGATTGAAGACTGAATCCCACCATGGATTTGATAAAGGAAAAACTATTGCTACCCCTCCTCACCCTCCGATGAATCTGACAAATCCATGTCTTCACGGATGCAATGGAGGAATGACTATTCCCATTTGATCAGTAAGATAAATCCTAAAGGCTCTGCCCATCCCAAGGCTAATTCGGGAAAATCAAGAGGTGACAACAACAACCAAGGAAGGGTTGCCTCACAGTCTGGAAAATATGGCTTTCGTTTTTTATGTTATTTATTTATGATGGTGGACTTCATCGATTTTTGACAACATGTTTTATTTGGGACATATGAGTATTATTTTCAAATTTCATGAGCAAAAAATTGTCAAAAGTAAATTTGTTTGAGGGGAGGCACAAGGGGTGTGTTTTCTTAACTAATGGATTATGTTATGATGATTATGATTATTATGAACTAAAGGGAGTCACAAGGCGTCCCACCTACTAGTTATTATTTATCTATGACCCTATTATGATTATTTCTTCCCCCCCCCCCCCCCCCCCCCCCCNCCCCAACTAAAGTTAGTTGAGTCTTTAGTTAGCTTAACTAATAATTTGGTTCAACTACTTCAACCAATTCTAATTTGTTAAAAGAAAAAGTAAGGGGAGGAACAAGAGGAGGATAGAATCACAATGCATGCTAAGGTTTTCTCTTTGATTTTATGTTGAGATAGTTCAATTTTCATTCATTCATATATTCATCATAGCCTAATTCTCTTTTGTGATAGCAAGGTCTTATTGTAGAAAACAATATTCAGGGATGAATCAAATCATTCAAACACTTGTTCTTCAGAGGTGTTGATCTATATTTGATAGTCTGTGTAGACTTGTCTATTTGTGAATTAATTTTCATGACTGATAAAGGATATTGTGCAGAGTTGAGTGGGAAACAATCCATGGCAAGATGATCCAACTTTTAGAGTTCAATTTTGGTTTTATGTCAGAGGTCCTTTTGTATGTTCCATCGGGGATTTCTAAGTTTGACTTTGGTCCAAGATTTCTGTGTGAAGTTTTGTAAAGACAATGACTCTTTGGAGAATTGGAATGAAATAAAGGATTTCTTTATGTCTCATATATTTTGAATATCATCTTGGGTATTTACTTTTGTTCTTACATTTATTTCAGCAATTGATATGTTCAGAAAAATACATAAAAAGTGAATTTCCAACAAGCTTTTTGTTGATAAAAGCCTAGCCTAAGCACTTGTAATTAATACTTGTGAGTTAGGATATATATTTTTATTGGCTATAAAAATAGGGTGATATTCCCGTCTACTTTACTTTAGCCAAGTAAAGTTTGAAAATGCTTGAGTAAGATCAATTCATATTTTTTCCTCAACACCTGCATCTGCCCCTCTGCCAACAAATGGTTTCATTGCCGGGACAAGGATCTTCTTAAGGGAATTTCAAGGTGGTTTCCATCGAAGACAAATATTCAGAAGTGGATAGAAGAACAAGAAAAGGAATTTGTTGAAGCCCATAACAAGAACCCTAAGATCAATACAAAAGAATGGTTGGGAAGGTATATCTTCACTGATATACACGAGATTTTCTTTGGAAGAATTCATAAGGAGATATACAAGTGGTTAGCTAGATTAGAAAATACCTTGTTTGAGATCATATCTAGACCACCCATGGCTTGGACATCAGCGCTGATCAAGAAGGTCAAAAGAGTTGATAACGCCGTGTCAAGAGTAGTAGATCATTGGTTTGATAGTACTATTGGAGGGTACATTACTGAGTTTTCCATTGATAGAGTTGAGTTGTATAACCAAGCAGACATTTCTTTAAGGGGCCTAGAGGAAATTTTTTACACTTATTGAAGATGAAAATCAAGATGTTATTGCATGAAAAGAACATATTGAAGATACAATAAGTGGTCAGATTGAAAATCTAATGTTCAATAATTTAAACAACAACATTGACATAGAGGTTGGACATATGCACAGTGGAATGATTTTTAGAGAGGTCCCTCTGGTGAAATTATTCGAGAAGAACCACGAACCACTGGTATAGGATGAAGGGTTCTACAGTGGAGAAGAAGAAGAGCTATTGAATGAAGAACATTCAAAGTTTGCTAGGGCAGAGGAAAAGAAGACTACAAAACCTCGTCGGGAAGAATCATAAACTTTAGGAACTGCGCAGACCATTGAAGTAAGTACTATTAATCCTCTGTTGTTTTAGTAGCATTAAGTAATCAAAGTAGCTAGAGTTACCAGATCACTCAGAGAATTGTTACCAACAGTCCAATAGATACTCAGTCAAGAAACCTAGGAAGATCTATGGCAGATGAGATGAGGTTACCTATCTTTAGGGGGGATGGATTTGAACATCCTGATCATCATTGTTTCTTATTCAAAGTTGTATGGAGTATTAAACAAGTCACTGACGAAGCATTCAAGAGATATCTATTTAGTACTACCCTAAGAGACCGCGCAATGAGATGGTACATGAAAATTTTCCAAGGAGTTGCACATCCTAAACTGCTAAATATCATTAAGACTGTGTTGATTGCCAAATTCAAGAAACCCAAGTCAGAGTCACAATGCATTACAGAAATGAAATAAATCAATCAGAGAGTAGCTGAACTAGTGTGGGAGTTTGATCAGAGGTTTAAAACCTTGATAGGCCATTTGAGTTTTTAGATTCCAGACGAATAGAATAAATAATGGTTTATTATTGCCCTCTTGCCACACATTAGAGTACCTCTAATGCAACAAAATATCGCTTTGCAGCCTAAGGCATTGGAGATCACCATGAAATTAGAATCATCCCCTATGGGAGAATCCAACTCAAGTATGAGTCAAATTTTGAGTCAGCTAACTAGCTTATCTCTGCAAGTAGAAGATATGAAGAAAGACAAGGGAAAATATAAAAGAGAAGATATCTGGTGTATTAGATGCAAATCAGAGGGCCATGACAAGGAACACTGTCCCATATTTCATGAATACTTGGCCTCTAGAGCTTCGATCCCTTTGAAGTAGGTTACCCTACCTTGGTACGAAGTATGTAGAAATAGACATCACCCCGGTGAATGCTACTCATGCAAAAATATGTCCAGACACCTACAAATATTTACTGCACATTCTGTAAACCTGTGGGGCATGATGAGAAGGACTGTAGGGATTATGACCTAATTCATGAAAGATCAGGAGACACATATAAGATTCAAGGTGAAGTACAACATGAAGGAAATACTACGCAGTTTAACTCTCCAGGAAGAGGAAACTTCAATCCTTGTGGTGGATTCATAGGAAGAGGACGAGCAAGAGGCATGGGTCGAGGTCGAGTTCAGATCATTTTTTATAACTGCGCACAACCAGGACACTTGGAAAGGGACTGTCAGAACCCTTGTACCACTTGAAGCTACTACAACTCATTTGAACATGTTATTGATGATTGTCCTGTGTTGTTAGCCAAACTTTAGGAGAGACGAGGAGGAAACCAACAAGTACAACTAATCTCAATAGAACCTCGCGAAGAGGATCCCAGAGTCACTATAATCACTAGAGGAGGCACTGTTACAAGATAAGATAGAGTAATCCCAGGAAATACTACAGAAGAATCAAGGGTCAGAAAAGATGCAGAGAAGACACACGTGTTTGATGAAAGGAAATAAAATAAAACATTTGAGGAGGTGAGAAAATAATTTGGAAGAGATCAGACTTCTTCATCAAAGACACAATGAGAAGTGCGAGAATGTGGAATGCCTCTAACATTTTATCAGTCTGCTTCGCCTGGAGAAGGAAAAGAGGTAAGAAAGCTCATGGAATTCTTATGTACTTGCATTAATTTGATTAAGGATGAAAGAGTTGTACAAGAGCTACAAAATTTGATCAAACAGTATGAGATAAGCAGGATAGATCCCCTATTGAATAAAGAAGTACATCAAGTATCTAGAAAGAGAACGACAAATAAGGAATTACACCTTAATGCTCAAATTGGAGATTATGGTATAGACTATGTGGTCCTCAACTTAGGGTTAGAAGTCAATGTTATGATGAAGAAAAACTGGGCTCTGATGGGAAAACCTAAGTTGATTTACTCCCCTATTAGGCTCAGGATGGCTAACCAGCAGGCAGTAAGCCCCTTTGGAAGGCTGGAGCATGTCCCTATGGAAATTGATGGGGTAAGGATGTTTGCAGACTTAGAGGTGATTGAGATAGTTGATGATAGCTTTCCTTATCCTGTGTTGTTAGGAATTGATTGGGATTTCAATAATTCTACTGTGGTTGATTTAAAGAAAAGAAGAATGACATTTGAAGGTGATGGCCTTAGGGTCATTGCACCTCTTGATCCTGATGAAGGTCACAGATATACAAAACACATTAGAGAAGAAGGCTGTGCTTATGAACTTGAGAATATATATAAATTGACAGTAAGACAACAAGATTACATTAATCCTACAGTAGATGGGAATTTCAGCTGGCGAAGTTACAACGCATGCTCATCATATTCAAAGGAAGAACTAGAGAACTGATAGAACAAAATTTATGAAGTATTTACATAGAGATGTGTTAGATTGACTAGGGAAGTTTGTTAGATTGGAACAAAAGTAAGTAATCTACCCACCTTTGACGATTTAAATCATCTAGAATCTTTCTTGTTGGAATTTGAAGAAATTGTACCAGTACAAAAAAGGTTGTTGGAACTGGATGAGGCCTTGAAAACAACTCTAGCAATATGGTGGGGGACACACAAAAAGAACATCACGGACCGGGTGAAATGTTGCACTTTGATGAAAATGCGCTTTTCAAAACAAGTAGGAGGGTGCAAAGTTAGATACATAGGTCAAAGTTGTCCGAAGGACCATTGTTGTAGGAAAATCACCCTATGGATAGGTAGATTGCCTCAAAGAGCTAGACCCTAACTCTAAGACAGAAAGTGCTTAACGTGGACACTGACTTCCTTTCAAATCTATACAAACTAATACATGAGAAGGAAGGAGAATAGAGGTACCTCTTTATCGACGTTTTTCCCTGCACGCTCCAAGTCGAGCTCCAATATTTCACTCCTCGTTGAGTCCTATAGACAAACAAAGTACGACCACTCCCTACTCTATTGATATTAGCTTAAAAACAGATCTATCTATCAATGATAATTTCATGTAAGATCAGACACAAACTAGAAAGAAACAGGCCAAATGTGTCAAATTAATGAGAATAACGACAGTAGTACTTACAATCGTAGATGTGAGTGCGACAACTTTGTCAAGTCCCCTTCGTCCAACCCTTGCTCGAAAGATCCACAAGCTGGATGATAGCAGCTTCACCGATCACTTCTCCTTTGACTGACTGTGTGTTTCCTATGAGATCATAGGTTTCTTTCTTGCAATTCTCCCCTCTTTTCACCATCATAGAGCCTGCTTATATAGGTTAAGAGGAGCTTAACCTCTTGAGTTATCTTTAGAACAAGTTGAGGAATTCCCTCCTTGGATCAGGGATCTCCTGATGGAACCAAGAATTCAAATGCAAATGCCTTCCAAACTTGAAAGATCCTCCCCTTATTCTCCTCAACGGGCCAACTACTGCCTCAGATTAGATAATGCTCCCTCAAAAGGGGCATCATAGGGCTATAGCGCTCCCTAGGAAGCTTGAGGGGGGCGCCAGCACTCCAAGGATGGATAGTGCTCCTTCAAAGGGGTAGATAAGCATTATAACACTCCTTGAGACCTTATAGGGGAGCGCCAGTGCTCCTAAGGTTGATGTAGGGGAGCGCTCACCTTCAAAACCTTTGTCTAAGAGCTCTTCTTAGGTGATAAAAGTTCTTGGAATTCAGTTAATCATTTTCCTTCCTCCAAATCAAGTGTATGAGATGCCTTAAGTGCCTCCTTAGTGTTGTCGTTATGGAAGTATGCTTGAACAACATTTGCGACACTTGTGAACAACTTGTGACACTTGGGACATTTGTAAGGAACATGCGACACTTGCGACAGTTGAGAGGATCATGCGACACTTACGACACTTATCGGAGTGAGCAATATTGAGGTGTAATAGATTTCCCCCTAAAGTATGAAGTTAGAAGATGTGAACTGATAACTGAAATGATTTGTAGACTTTCAAGCAAGGGTATAGACTTAGAGAACCTGACAGAAGCTGCACACAAACATCCAACAAATATCATGACATATTTCAAAACCCAAGGCAGGAATACCTATGCTTAAGTGATTAAGACTTGCAAGATATGGCCGCCATAAAATACACTGTGGATCCATAATTTTATTGATAAGAAGGTATAGCCACCGAAGATACAATGTGGATCTATACTCTGATGACTCGGACTGATCGTAGCCACGAAGAATACACAGTGGATCTACGATATGACAATACATATCCATGACCAATACAAAGTGGATCTATGTAACAGTGTATGTATCATTTGTCCAAGAGAAAATCCTTCGCAACCTAGGCAAAGCATATATCAAAGTGGTCATTCAACCCAGGGTCTTCTTACCAATTCCAATGTGGTACGATTATAACCATGTGAATAGATGTCTTGATGTAGAACATGGCAGAAACCACTTGATTACCGGTCAATGGTGTGAACCGTTAACAAGTGTGAGGGAGATCACCATTAATGTCACTGATTCCCAAGGTACCCTAGTACATTCCAGCGAATGTGAATAGATGAGTTGAGGTCGAACATCCGTGGAATCATTTGATTAGAGGTCAATGATGTAAACCTACTGTCGAATGTGAGGAGGCCTACCATTGAGGCATGCAGGTCCTAAAATACTAACTAGTTTCTAAGTCTGATTCCCAGATAATGTGTTGAAGTCGACAAGAATAGAATCTTCGAGGGAGGTCCTTGATGTATCCCCCATCAACGACATGAAACGGATATAGAGATGTAATTGGTAGATCAAAAGAACATGGACTGACATGATTTTTGAGGCAAGATATTTGGGATGGATGACTCTCGAGGCAGATACTTCCCTTGAACACTGAGGCACAACAACAAAACATGACATGGACCAAAACTATGTAGTGGATACTTTGACTTGCGTCGGGTGACCCAAAGGAGTGAAAGGAATTCAAAGGATTGGCTCAGTGCAGAGTGTCAGTGGATTATGATGCATGCAAATGGAAAAGTGTTGTGTTCAAGGGCGACTCTAAAAACTGCTGGATAATGTTCTCAAGACACTGCTTGGCTTGCTCCTTTCAATTTTTCCCCCATCCAGATAGATGATTATCTCTTTTTGATTTAATGAGCTTGAGGAGGATAACACATGCTCGATATAACTCACCTTCGGTAAGTTCCTCTTCCTTTGTTTAACGAACCAGAAGAAGTAAGGGATCGGTCCCATATGGGCCTGTTGATGTGTGTTTTAACGAGTCTAAAGATAGGAAACTCGAAGGTTTTTCAAGATTATAGAGTTTGGAAAACACTTAAAAGAGAACTCTCTCATTTCCTTTTTCATACAGTAGTCTAACAAGACCGAAAAAGAGATAAACTATCGCTCGAAAGACGCCCTTTTTGACCTTTTAGCGAGTGTGAAAGGAAGTAAGGTCACTCGACAATCTTTTCATATTTAGAGAGTCCTAAAAGGGTTTAAAGATGACTTCAGGGGGGTTCCTTTTTCATGTGTTGGTGTATCTGTATGGGTCCGAAAAAGAGATAAAAGTTTACCCGGTTGTGTTCTCATGTTTTCGAGCTCGAGAACGAACTAAGACTATGCTCATAAGTGCGACAAGGTAAATAATCCATCTGGACTACCAAGAAACCTGTGATGCCAAAACTACAAACCAGGGGTTTAGTGAAGCCATCATATTGTTAGAGAAACCCATAAATGACTATACCTTATAAAAAATGGAAAGTTATAAATAGCAATACAATGAAAGTTTCATTAACCATTTCATTTTGCAAGGATTTTGGAGTAGTGGAGATTCTCATTTGAAGTGGATCTTGTTTTGTTTGCTGCTAGAGCTACGAGTGACCGTTTCACTTGCCGTTCAGACCAGGTGGATATTCATTTCTCCTTATTTCAATTACATGGTTTAATATTCATTTTCATAGCATCATTTAATTTAAAATATGAAGCCCTAAATTGCCCCAAAAAGATCAAAATCGTCCTCTTTGAAAAACGATGGAAAAAGGGGATTTTTTTTGCAAAAACGTTTTAGAAGGGGATGGCCAAGATGCCAATGCCTCAATAGCTGATTGGATGGGTCATTTTTTACAAAGAAACCATGAAAAAATCCCCACGTATGCCCACGCAGCCATAAAGAAATCGTTTGTATTTAAAAACATTTCATTGTTATATGATGGATGTTAAATGGCTAAGAGAGGGCATGGTGATTGTAAAAGAGGGTGTGGTCACTTTAAATGATGTGGGCATTTATATTTCATGTTTTAACTTGCTTTTTAAAAATTGTCGAAATTGCCAAAATGTTGAAGTAATGAATTTCTTTATTCTTTTGTTTTGTAGGTGATTTCGGCGACCATGATCGAGTGGGAAGAAAGAGAACATGAGATGGATGACTTAGCTACCTTGCGAAGTCTCCACACATGGGCCACATCGCTAGCTTGTGGCTTACTAAAATTCTTCAAGTTGCAAAAAATAAAGAAAGAGATTTTATTGCTTGAGCATATGATCAGCCTATGGGATGTTGCAGAGCAAGGATTCCAGATTGGCACACAACTTTTAACCATTGAGTTAGAAGACGTCTATTTTTTGAATGGCCTCTCGAAAAGAGGGGTCCCCATATATTTTTCCAGGTAGAGGGTGCTATCTGAGCAAGTGGATGTGTATCTGGCATGCCACTGTATCCCAGGAGCAAGACTGGTAGGGGGTAGAATCCCTATCAACGATATTCTAGAGCTACCCCTCTGGTCTATACTTTTTTCCATCATGAGAGTGATGGGTAGTACTAGCATGCATCTGGCATCAAGATCACAGGTGGCTTATGGTGTTCAGTGTTTGGAACCAACACTATTCAATTGGAGTGCAGGGTTCCTTCGAAATGTGAAGGAGTAGGTTTCATGGTGCCGGATAGGACATAAATAGTTTGGTTATGGCTCATTTCTGGTTTCATTTTTTTCTGGAGTGCATCCCCCAAATGCAGCCTCAAATAGCACTGGCGGTGCGACCAATGGATGAACCAAGGATGGAGAGGTGGACTAGTCTGTCTACGAGGCTAGTAGCGGAGTCAGAGTTCCGTTTCACTGGTGATTTGTTTACCTGGCTGAGACGACAGTATTTCTGGATAGAGGACTTCCTGTATGCTGAGGTAGATTTCCACAGGAGCATGGATTTGATTTTACCCATGGGGGAAGACTGGGATGTGTTAGGTAAGAGACTAAACCATACCTTGTCTGGTTTTTGTTTTTAAAGTTTTTGATGTATATATATATATTTTTTTTGGGTATGTAGAAGAGTTTTTTAACAGATGTATTGTTTTCAACATGCAGACAAGGGATCAGTGTGCTCGGCTGATATACCGGTACCAGGTCATCGTGGAGGTGCTCCAGCTGCAGCAGATCCAGCAGTACCAGTGATAGGTCTCCGGGAGGTTGAAAGAAACCTCCAAGGTGTCACGATGGGCATTCCTCCTCTACGGAGGGGAGAAGTGCCTTTACATCTGCAGAGGCACACTGTGGGAGTACCAGAGAATATCAATTCTCTACTGAGGTGCGTAGTGTGCATGGTGATGTGTTACTCACAGCACAACGTAGTGCGGGGAGATTATAGTCTCTCTAGTGATCGTGTTTTTGTATGCCTTGTCAGGTGATGTTGTAGGGGTTTAAAGATCTGACATTTTTCTCTTTCTACATACATTTTTGATGTAATCAAAACATTTCAGTCACACCATATATATATATATATATATATATATATATACAGTTTTGAGTTTTTACAGTGCCAATGATTTGTACATGATGATGTTTGTGATGTGTTTTAATTTACAGGCAATGTACAATTTTGCTTTCCTTAAATATTATATGTGGGCAAGATACTGATCCATGATGTAATTAGCTAATGAATCTGAAACACTATTAAGTTCTCTTGGAATGTGTCTATATTCAATGTAATCAAACATTCATTCAAGGTGGCGAACTTGTAGGTGGAGACGTAGCAGGATACGACTACGAATAGCATAGATATGGTTGAGTTGATAGACCACAAGTTGGGAGTGTAAGTAAACAATGATACGAGAGATACCTAGGGAGGAGGCATGGGTCAATAGTCCAATGACAACATGATATTCTGCCATGTTGTTGGTTGCTAGTCCTAAGCAGATACCTCCTGAACTCACTACCTTGTCAAATTGGTAAATAACCCATGCTGCCGAAGCAATGTTTCGGGTATGTCGACTAGCACCATCCGCAAACCTAAAAAAGATAGGAAAGGAAGACATCATATGCGCATGAAAACACAAGCACAGTCATGAGTGGCAATGATAAAGACTTGATCACGTGAAAGAAATAGACACACCAAACTACAATACAATAATTTACAAAGTACAAATGCTAGGTAATCTAAGCATAGTACCTTTTAAGGTAAATCTCATTTTAGGGCTCTCCCAGGGAAATTCCATCATGATCTACTAATTCATAGGCACCTCTGTGTAGAACACGTTTCACGATGTAAGGACCGTGCCACAGAGGTTCTAACTTTCCTGTCCCCAATTTATCGTGAACTTGGTCATAAACGAGGACTAAGTCTCCTTCCGCAAAAGTCCGAGGGTGGTTGGATTTGTCGTATTGACTCTTAATTCATTTTTGATGTGCCTCATTAATGAGAGAAACATCACAACATGTTTCATCTAGCTTGGATAGATACAAGAATCGTTCTTCTTCAACAGAAGTATGGGGCAGGAGTTCTACTTTCAGTTTGAGTGATGGAATTTCAAACTCTATTGGTAGAATGACTTCAATGCCATACACCAACTAGAAAGGAGTAAATCCAATTGAAGTTTTCACAAAAGTGTGATAAGCCCAGAGAGTGGAGAAAAGTTGTAAATGCCACGATGTCATTTTTTCCCCTACCATGCGTTGGATCATGGTTTTCAGGACTTTGTTGATGGCATCAACTTGTCTGTTGGCCTGAGGGTAGTAAGGGGATGAGTTTTCATGGAGAAAACCCAATTTGACATGTAATTCGCTCATCATTTGGTTCTTGAAGTGTGCACCATGATCAGTGACAATGGCACGTGGTATACCAAAATGAGTTATGATATGGTTGAAATGAAATAGAGCTGCAGTACGACCATCGTTCAGGAAGGTCAGCATAGCCTCAGCCCATTTGGTGAAGTAGTTGACGACGACGATGATATAACCATGCCCCCCGACTGAGGTAGGCTTACACTGCATGAAATCGATACCCCACTTGGAAAAGGGGCTAATGGAAATAATAGGGTGTAGTGCAGTAGGGTGGGTGCATGCCTTCTTGTTAAAGACTTGATAGGGTGGGAACTTTTTGACGACCTCGATGCAATCCTTGAAAATTGAGGGCCAAAAGTAGCCGGCACATAGGGTTTTGTGGGCTGTGGCCATCTCGAAAAGGTGACCACCATAGGCACCAAGGTGACAATCGTTCAAAACGCATTCAGCCTCTTCATGAATTAGACATTGTCAAAGGATGGTGTCGATACCATGGCGATAGAAGGTGTCGTCGATGATGAGATAATGACGAGAGTGGTGACAAATGCATCGATGCACTTCGTGAGAAATGTTGGGCTGAAAAAGTTGGGTTTGAAGGTAGAGGAGAATGTCTCTGTACCAAGGATCAGAGGTGCTAATGAGAAAGAGAGATTCATCGGGGAGAGAATCTCTAGGTTCAATGTTTTCATTGGCACAAGGGAGAGAACAGATAAGCTTTGAAAACACCAGGGATTTTTTGGCTTTGGCCTTCGTAAAATCAAGATCAAATTCCTGAAGAATAACGATCCATTTAGAATATTTTCCCCCAAGTACTTGACATGTCAAGACATGGTACATGGGGTTGGAGTCCGCGATCACCGTGGTGGTGCATAATAAGATGTAATGGCGGAATCTCTGGACAACGATGAAGGTTGTCGGAGCCAGTTTCTCGACATGTGAATATTGGAGTTCAGGTCCAGATAGACTCTTGCTCAGGTAATAAATCACATGTTCTTCACCGTTGGGGTCTTCCTGAACTAACACCATTGCAATAGTGGAAGTGGAGGAAGCCAAGTAAAGGATATAGTCCTTTGTGTACTCTAGAGGGTGTAACAAGGGAGCATGGGTCAAGGCATGCTTGAGAGCATCAAATGAACGTTGGGCAGTGTCATCCCAGATGAAAGGGGTGTTTTTCTGCAGTAACCGCATGAATCCTTTAGTTATATCAACATAGTTGCAGATGAAACGACGAAGGAAGTTTGCTTTGCCTTGCAAACTTTGGAGTTGGGTTAAATTGGTAGGTGGGGGTAAGGCTAGAATGGCCTTGATCTTTAAGGGATCCACCCTGATCCCATCTTTAAAGACAATGAAACTGAGGAGTCGACCGGATTCGACAGCAAAAATGAACTTGTGTGAGTTCAAGTGAATACGGTAGAACCAACATCGAAGAAAAATCGCCTGCAAGTGATCAATGTGATTGGATCGATTGGATGAGTTGCCGGGTAAATCGTCGAGGTAAGGCTCCGAGATATGCTTGATATCGTGGAAAGCATATGACATGGCCTGCTGGAAAGTGGTACCAGCATTTTTGAGGCCAAATGGTAACTTTCCATAGGCGAAAGTTCCCCATGGGCAATAAAGGTTGTCTTATGTTGATCAGCAGGTAAGATTTCAATTTGGTTATACCCAAAAAAGCCATTCATGAAAGAGAAGATTATGCTCCCCGCACAATTATCGATGATTTGGTCAATGAAGGGCGTAGGGTAGTTGTCCTTCAGACAAGATTTGTTGATATCTCGATAGTCAACACAAACACAGATGGTCCCTTGTTTCTTGGCAACCGAAACAAGGTTGGAGACCCATTCTGTCAAAGGGACGGGGTAGATAAAGACAGATTTTAGAAGTTTTTCAACTTCTGCCTTTATGGCTGTGATTTTCTTGGGATGAACCAGGCGAAGCTTTTGTCGAATAGGCTTCACATCAAGGTAAGTCTTGATTTCATGCATGACGATTGAAGGGTCGATCCCTAGCATTTCCTCGTAGCTCCAAGCGAAGACATTGCAGAATTCTTTAAACAAAGCGGTGTAAGAGACCACTTCCTTGGGTGTGCAATTAGCACCATGGTTAATGTTTTCCATGACACCTTCTTTGATCGAAATATCACTAACGATCGTGGTAGAGATGTTACCCATATTCCCCTCAGAGAGAGTATCTTATGTGAGGATGGGAGATTGCGGAGCATCGGTAACATTGGGAGGGAAGACAGAGTGTATGTCTTGGTGAATTTCTTCCAAAGGTGGAAGAAAAGAGGATCGATGATGGTTATCATCCCAAGGTAGATCGTCAATGCTAAGCATTTCCATGATAGATTCACCAGAAGGAAAAATTTGGGAAATGTAATCAATGGCAGATGACAGGGAATCCAACCATGAGGGCACCGAGTAAGCATCAGGTGCCAGCAAATGTGGGTTGTCCAGAGAGGGAGAGGCAGATTGAATAGCTACGTATGTGGCTTCGACTGGGCTAAGTGGCATGGTGTCACCGAGCACATCGAATTCCAGAGGACTAGGCACAATCCAGGGATCAGATGATTCCAAGGATTGATAAGGCATAGTTGAGATCATATTAACGATGGAAATATGACGTGCGGTAGGTGGAAGTGGTGTAGGTAAAGTACCCATAAGGCTAGAATCTTTCAATAATCCAACACCAATGCTTTCATACGTAACTGGGTGGTCTCCCAAAAAGGGAATGTTGTTGGTGACAGGGACGCGAGCGTTGGGTGTACAGAAATCAAGCTGATCGATGATGACAATTTTGCCTTGATGGGGGAATTGTACACATCGAAACACCGATGAGGTGATGGAAGTCATAGCGTAGAACCAACTTCTTCTGAGTAGTAGGTTGTAATCGAGGGGGGCATCGACCACCTCGACATCAACGGTAATAGTTTTTCCCCTGAACTGAATGACTAAGGATTGTAATAATCCATGAGGATGAAAACCTCGTCCATCAAAAGCGTGTAACATCATAGGGGATTTGTTAAGGGTAGGTAATTTTAAGCCTTTCCAACAAGCTAAGGACATGACACAAGTAGAGGCTCCCTCATCCAGGATAGTTCGGTGGATTTGTTGATTGTGAACAACAACATCGATTTGGAAAGCTAGCTGGTGGGAGAGTTGTGGTTGATGATCATCCAGATTAAACATGAGGTTATTTGATGACTCAGGATAAAAAGCGTCGATAGTAGCTAAGAGCGTTCTACATTGGCCGGGACACTGTTGTAGAACTTCCAAGGCGGACATAGCACACGGTGCTTGGGCCAAATCTTCTACAATGTTGTAGTTTTGGGAAGCCCGTGAATTAGGATTGAAAGTAGATTTCTGGATGGTGCTCTTAGGAGGGCGTAATATGGAGTCAAACAAAGGTTTCTCAATCTGAAGCAGCTCGGATGGAGGGCTAGCAGATGGAGGATCAACGAAAGATGGTAATTGGTCTGGTGCAGAACCATTAGTAGTCCTTGGTTTATCAGGTTTAACTGGCGTGTCATATGTTGTAGAGTGAGTGGTCAGATTAACCCTGTTAAACATATAAATGTGGGCACGTCGAGGCCTCATCATGGGATTGGTTGGAACTGCCCCCAACAGTGGGGGTTTGAGCAACCAAAGATTGCTGCTGTGGAAAAGGCTGAGTAAGCAAAACGGGTTGTGAATTTCCATTGAAAAGCTTGGCCACTTCATCGCAATGTGGATAGTCTCAAGTGTAGTGATCGTCACCACAAATGAGACATGGGAATTTTGGTTTTCATTGTGGTTGTTTTCCAGCAGCAGGGGTTTGCGGTTGATTTTTTGGTTGTTTATTGCTATTGTTTTTCTTTGGTTTATTTCTCACTTTCTTCTTGCCCCCAGATTGTTGTGAAGGGGTTGATTGGACTGCATTCACCTCAGAGACCTGAGTTTGAGGTGGGGTAGAAGAGGGTGCAGTTGGGCTGGGAGTAGTCGTCGAAGCGGGCTACTGAATCATTCCAGTCGACTGGGAAGTAGATTGGGTTTTGACGGAGCCAATAACTCCATCCGCGTGCGAAGCAGACGATGGTTTGGATGGATCATTAGTGGCATGGGTAGCATTCGGTATCAACTCATACAGAGTACCATATTGCGAGTAGACTAAGTCTAAGTACTGAGATCGGGCAATAGCTTCTTCCTCGGTGACTACACCACCCATGGAAACATCACGAGAAATCTAGGGTAACAATGATTTAGTGAACCATTCCACTAACAATTGGTCAGGAACAACCGCTTTGATTAGCCATCATCATCGTCTCCACTCATGAATATGGTCAGAGATATGTACGAAAGTTGTATGATGAAGGGAGGTTAATAGTTCAGTACCCGTCTCGTATCGAATGGGTAGTTGGAAGTGTGTGAGGAAGGACATGGCGAGGGAGTTGAAATTGTGAAAAGATGCACGTGGTAGTTGAATATACCATTTTTCTGCGGAACCCGTAAGCATTTGTTGGAAAAGACGCAAACATATAGAGTCATCCATGAGGGAGTTGGATGAACACCACAAATGGAAAGTCATCACGTGGTTGTTTGGGTCTTCTCCGGACTTTCCGTCGAATTTTGAGATATCAGAAGGAAGTTTAGCTGGAATAGCTGGCCAAACCGGAGAATGATAAATAGGATCATTCGTTAACCAAGACAAGTCTGGAAGGTCCAGGGTAGCTAGAAAAGGTAGTTGTCGGTTAACCTATGGGTAATGCTGGTGTGGCGTGGGGACACCAGTCGGGCCAATCACTGGGTTATGTGGATAATTGTAACTAATGGGCCCTCTTGTATGAGGTTGGTGTTGACTAGGGTACACAAGATTTGAGGTGTTTTGAGAAGCATGTGTGAGCGGAGGATAACTGGATGGTTTTTGTGGGTTGTAGGTTGGGTTCGGCATTTGTCCATAAGGAAGTTGTTTCAGAGTCTGAGAATTGTGTCCTGCCAAGAACTGTGGGTTTCCTGGAAAGGGGACGTTCCAGGGATTGGGTGTAGCGGACACATTTTTTCCATATGGTTGATGGTAGACTCCGGACTAAGGCTGCCCCCTAACATGAGGGTGCCCCCCAATTGGAATTTGTCCTCCAGTGGGAGGATGCCCCCCCAGCTTGAGGTAGAGTTCTTGGAATTTGAAAACCAGATGTAAATGACTGACCGGTTCCATTGAGCGGATTAGGACCACCAACATCGGTCCCTCCAAGTTGTTGGATAGGTATGGAATTTCCCGACATAACTTGGGTAGTAGTGGTTTGGGTAGTAGTGGCAGTGGGAGTATTCAGTGCCCTGTACCCAAAAGGGAGTGTAGGTATTGGTGTTATAGGTGTGCCAATCGCATCTTGGTTGACCACCGCATTACCAGCGGGAATAGTCAGAATGTAAGGGACTATTGTAGAATGGGCCATCTGGAGGGGAAGAGTAGACCTTGGGCCAATGGGCGATGTGTTTGGACCAACGGGCAGTGTGGCCATAAAAATGGTGGTACCGGTAAAATGGTTTAGGGGTATGGTGTAGGAAATAGGTGCATCAACACCCATCCCTATTCCATAAAGATCTCACACCATGTGCGGTGGACTTCGAACAATGTTCGCGGTCCAAAAAGGGTCATTGGCTAAAGGGTTTTGATGAGACCCAGTCAGAATGTCAGAAGGATTGACAACGACAAATTCACCAGTGGAATTCAGTTGGAGGACACATCATTCATATCCCTCCAGAATGTGGAAAGCTTCCAGAGACTCTAAAACAATTCAAAAACTTTCTAAAGGAGTGGGAACTTCTTCCTGGGAAGTTGTAGTGTCTTGAACCTCGCTTTGTTGAAGAGATTCCTCCATAGAATGTGGGGGTAAAGGGGTGTTTCCTTCCATATTTTCTGAAGGATGTCCCTGTAGCCTCCATGAATGACGTGGAGGGTCGATGTTGGCGAAAAAGAGTCGGTGAAAAATATCTATGGAAAACTACCGAAAAGAAACAACATACGCTAATAGAATCTAAGAATCACAACCAAGCAAACAAGACCTTCTCTCGATGACTGTACTTGTTGGTGATGAAATCCAACGTCGTGTGATCAAGTCAAGGAGGTGTGGGGATAGGGTGGAATAGTTACAATGGTGACCTACTTAATGGACTTACGCCTTGGTGCAAGATTCCACGCAGTAATTGTGGATTTACCCTCCAAGGAGCCCAAGTGAGTTTGACCAATGTCTGCTCCAGGTACAGTGAGACTTCCCTTCACTGTCACCTTGTGTAAGATCCTAAAGATTATGGCCACTAAGGTTACCAATTCGCAGTCAGCCCCTAGGCGGGAATAGTCGACAGTCCGATCCGAACATACGGGTAGGGTATTGAGCCCGAAATCAACTAAAAGGATTCCATGTAGTAATTGTGGATTTACCTTTAAGCGATCCCCATAATACGATTTGACCACCACAATCAGTTGAACCACGGAGGGATAATCTCCATAACTCACCCGAATGCGACCTCGTGCGTAACCCCTGTGTGAGAGGGGGATCCCAGGCATACTTATACAATAATTGAATTTGACTCTCACTAACTCAGGATTCTACTGATTGTTTTGGAAACTTTGGAGAGTTATGCTCACAACCTGATCCAAAGTACTAAGCCTAATCTACTGTTGGTGGAGGATCCTAGAAAGGAAAAATTCTAGATAATTTTTAATTAGCGTTAATTTTATAGTTGTTCTTTAATCAAAATGGGTGCATGGAAGTGAAACGAATGGAATTATGACTCAGTCCCAAAAATGCATCAAAGATGATAAGAAGTCATTTCTTTTTGATGAACATCTATCTAAGGGAGAGAGAGAGTTCTTTTCACTAATAGGCACTAATAAGGAATGTCCTCAAACAAATTTTCTTCAAATCAAATCCTGATGTGATGCTGAGACTTTTGAGATACCTTCTAATATGCACAATTAATCATGAAGATGCTTTTTTGATGTTTGCATATGAATAATGATTAATTCAAAACAATGCTCGTCTTGCTAATTATCTTCTTGGATGAATGAAAATCAAACCAACACAAGCAAGAATCATACAAACAATACACCCTCTTGTTGTGATCAAAACAAGAAGTGAAAGAAAAGAAACAATCAAACAGAAATCAAACTTCACACCAAAAGAAATGTCGAAGGACACTGATCTCAACTAAAATCAAATGAAAAGATCTGTAGACCTTTGATGACTTTCACCAGAGTTTTTCGCTTCGTCCAAAAAGGAGAGAAATACAATGCATGCGTTTCAAACTCCAAATGGCAGAAAAACCCAACAACAATAGTGAAGAAGGCTACAAAAAATCCAAACAACAAGATGTTTGTTCTTCAAAAAGATAGATGTCAAAGCTGGAAAGGAAGAAGGATTGATTCACAAGGTGACCCAACAAGAGAAACACAGAGGTAAAACCCTAAAAAAGGCAATTCTAGAAGGTTTATGGGCCAAAGGAGGGCTGGCGCTCTGTTGTCAAGGACAAGGAGTGTTATAGCACTTTTTGTAAGGCCTCAGGGAGTGCTAGTGCTCTTTTAACATAGGGACAGGGGCACCAGGTTTAGAAAGCTCCTAGAAGTCTCAAAAATCCAAAAATTGCAGTTTAGTTTCGACAATTAGGCTGAGTGTGATGGGGCAGGGAGTCAATCAGCTCATGAAACCAATCAAAAGAGGAGTGAACCAGGTTTGAAACAATCAAGGGGTGAAACAAGGTCTATGAGGAGAAATCAAAACAATAAGTTTCGATTTGAGGACTCCCTAGTGGAGTTGCCAGTTTCTTTTGTAGGAAAATCTCCCCGCGGACAGGTAGATTGCCTCAAAGAGCTAGACCCTAACTCTAAGACAGAAAGTGATTAACATGGACACTAACTTCCTTTCAAATCTATACAAACTAATACATGAGAAGGAAGGAGAATAGAGGTACCTCTTTATCGACGTTTTTCCCTGCACGCTCTGAGTCGAGATTCAATCTTTTGCTCCTTGCTGAGTCCTGTAGACAAACAAAGAATGACCGCTCCCTGAGATAAGTCTTATAACACTCCCTGAGACCTTATAGGGGAGCACCAGTGCTCCTAAGGCTGATGTAGGGGAGCGCTCACCTTCAAAACCTTTGTCTAAGAGATCTTCTCAGGTGATAAAAGTTTTTGGACTTTAGTTAATCATTTTCCTTCCTCCAAATCAAGTGTATGAGATGTCTTAAGTGCCTCCTTAGTGTTTTCATTATGGCAGTATGCTTGAACAACATTTGCGACACTTGCGAAAGTTGTAAGGAACATGCGACACTTGTGATAGTTGAGAGGATCATGCGACACTTATGACACTTAACGGAGTGAGCAATATTGAGGTGTAACAACCATGTGCGAAGTTATGAGGAGACCTAGAGTAGCATTCCTCAAGAGAAGTGGGTGCATAAATTCATTAACACGCTAGACACAACCCCTATCAATTGGTAACCTCAAGCAAAACTGCGCCTCACCACTACACATTGGCAAGGTATGACTCAAAATTTTGTAGCTACATTTTTATTTGAAATTCAATACCCTACAATAGATCGAGCATTACAAGTTGTAAGACAAAGGATCTTTGAGGAGGTACCTACCCATCCTATTTATCAAGAAGAGGATGAATGGACCGCACCTCTTCCGAAATTACAAGGTTGTTACAAAATAAATGCTGATGAAGACGATGATCCTAGGAATGTGAACATCATAGAAACAAAAGGACAGAGAGACATAGAAGGACCAGGAGTCGAAGTACATTTTATTGGACAACCAATCAAAATCATGAAAGTTAATATTGGAACAGAGAAAACACCTAAGCTCGCAAACATTGGAGATTATTGGGATGATGCCACTATTGACAAGATCAACGAATTACTGCATGAATACAAGGAGTTGTTTCCAACCAAGTTCACTGATATGAAGGGCATTAAAGGGCCCTTGGGAGAGATGAAGATTCCCTTGAAACTAGATGCAAGGAAAATCAAGCAGAGACCCTACAGATTGAATCCCAAATATAAGGAGAAAGTAAAAATTGAGTTAGACAGAATGTTGTAAGCAGGAATCATAGAATCTGTTGAAGACTCAAAATGGATTAGCCCTATGGTGGTTCAAGATAAGAAAACAGGAGAGATCAAAATCTGTGTAGACTTGAGGAAACTAAATGATTCATGTTTACATGATCCATTCCCTACACCGTTTATTGATGAAGTGTTAAATAATGTGGGAGGAAAGGAAGTCTACTCCTCCACAGATGGATTTTCAGGTTATCACCATATCAGGATTGCCAAGAAAGATCACCATAATACAACATTTGCAACAGAATGGAGATCCTACCAGTACACAGTGATGCCTTTCGGATTGAAGAATGTATCGTCCATATTTTCTAGGGTGGTGGTCGAATCATTCAAGGAGTTTTTACATAAAGTTCTGGAAGCATATTTTGATGACTGGACTGTTTTTCTCTTATTGAAAAATCATATTGAATGTTTAAGACTAATGTTAGATAAGTGTAGGCAATGCCAGTTTTCCCTGAACCTGAAGAAGTGCATATTCTTTTCACCCTTTGGAGTGCTGCTAGACCATATTGTGTGTAAGAAGGGATTGTTGGTATATCCATCTAAGATTGACATTATTGTTGATCTAGCCCCACCTACTTTAGTTAGAGAGTTGCGTATTGCGTTGTGACATATTGGATACTACGGGAAGTTCATTAAGGGCTATGCATAGATTACAACACACATGGAGAAGCTTTTGAAAAAAGATTGTCAGTTCCAATGGACAGAAGAATGCCAACAGAGATTTGACACATTGAAATAGAAAATGACTGTGCCTATTCTGGTTTTCCCAGATTGGAGTAAGGAATTTCACATGCATGTTGATGCATCCTCTATTGAATTGGGGGCAGTGTTAGCAGAACTAGGAGAAGGATATATTGACCATCCATTGGCCTTTGCTACCAAGAAGCTCTCAACAACTGAGATAAATTACACTACCACTGAGAGAGAAGGTTTATCCATGGTGTATGTGTTGTAGAAGTTTCATCACTACTTGTTGGGAGGAAATTTTAATATGTTCATTGATCACTCTGCATTTAAGTACCTAGTCAACATGCCAGTGTTGGGGGGAAGAATATGTAGATGGCTTCTATTATTTCACGAATTTGATTTTGAAATTGTGGTCAAGCCAGGAAGAATGAACAAGGGACTTGGCCACTTGTCTAGGTTATAACATGGAGAGGAACATACTAGTTTGGAGGATACACTGCCAGATGCACAGTTGTTGGCCATCAGCAAGGTTGATGATCACTTTTCTGAGATAGTTTAGTTCCCGTCAATAGAAATGGCACCTTGCAAATATACAGTCATCCAGAAGAAACAACTGGTAGTTCATGCTGCATATTTTTCACTTATAGATGGACAACTATACAAGATGGGACCTAATGAGATTTTGAGGACATATGTTATGGAGGCATAAATACCACTGATTCTAGTAGAAGAACATGAAGGCATTGCAGGAGGACACTACACAGAAAATGTTGGAAAATATTTAACAGACAGCGAATGCTTGTCATTGATGGAAAGTACAAAAATGAAGATGGCATGAGTACAGAAAGTATGTAATAGATGGGCATTATGAGAATACGTTGCAGAGAATATTCAATTAAGCATAGAATAGATAGTGCAGAGGATTATTGGTAGATCATCGATGGAAAGATCAGAGTAACTGGAACAAAGTAAGCTCAGGAGGAGAAGCAACATTTCTGATCGTTGGATCCCATTTACATTTCCCGATGACCATCAGATCAAGTGTTGATCAGGACTGTTGATCCCACGCCATTTTGGGGTTTCACAAATCACGACTTGGAGAGGAAAGTAACATAATCACTGAAATCATGATCTAATCACATCTGCCAGATCGAGTTTTGTTCTGGACCGTTGATCTAGCTCCATCTCGGAGCTTCACGACTCGCGACTTGGAGAGGCAAGTAAGATAACCACTGAAATTGCGATTTAATCATAGCCATCAGATCGAGGTTTGTTCTGGACTGTTGATCTAGTTCCATCTTGGAGCTTCGCGACTCACAACTTAGAGAGGCAAGAAATATAACCACTGAAATCGCGATATGTGAAATCATGATTTAATCGTGGCCGTCAGATCAAGGTGTGATCTGGACCATTGATTCGACTCCATTTCAGAGTTTCGTGAATCATGACTTGGAGAGGTAAGAAACATAACCATCGAAATCACGATATATAAAATCGTGATTTAATCATAGTCATCAGATCAAGGCGTGGTATGGACCGTTGATCTAAGCTTCATTTCAGAGTCTCTTCTATCATGACTTGGAGTGAAAAGAACCTCTATCGAAGGAATTGCAAGATGTGAATTCACGATGAGATTTGGACTATAGATTCATTGAAATCGTGGGCCATTGATCTAATCTTCATTTCATAGTTTCACCTATCGCAACTTGGAGTGACAAGAACCTCCATCGAAGGAATTGAGAGATGCAAATTCATTGTGAGATCTGGACCGTAGATTCATCGACATGCTAGACCATTGATCTCAGCTCCATCTCAGGGTTTCGGGGATCACAACTTAGAGAGTCGAGATGCCTCATCTCCAAATTCACAAAATGTGAAATCATGAAAGCGCTTTATGCATAAGCACATGATCTTAGCCAGTGGTCACACCATCAAAGAGCTAAAGAGAAGAGTATGTGTAGAAAAGCTTATTTTCGACGTTTTGGGGATTGCGACTTGGAGAGTCGAGATGCCTCATCTCCAGATTCATGAAATGAGAAATCGTGAAAGAACTTTATGCATAAGTGCTTGTTCATAGCCATGGTCATATAAAGGAAGGAGATAGCACAAAAAATCTCTATTTCATAGTTTCAGAACTTGTGACATGGAGACTCAATATGTCTCATCGCAGAATCTCCGAATTGTGAAAGTGCAAAATGGGTAAATAACACAAGAACCCATTATAGTTAATCCAACGATGCAGGTGAATCTGAGCATAATTGAAGGGCTACTGTTGCACATCACAGTGTAACTGCCAGAAACCACTAATGGTTTCTGCCAGAGGACTCGAAGACACTTCGGGGTGATTGACAGAGGAGATGAAGAGTCTCTAGGAATCTTCAAGAGGGATGAAGATTCTCATGGAGGCGATTGACAGCTGGATGAGCATTAAAGCTTGTAACTGGAATAGAGAAGGTGATATCGACTATCACAGAGAAGATGAAGAGTCTCAACTACCAGAGAGGCTGAGGAATCTCAGCATAACATACAGTGATGCTGAATGAGTGGAAAAATGGCCAGAGAAGCTGAAGAGTCACGATGATGATCAGATAGAGCACTCGAGTTGTGGAGGATATCGGTGCGGTGTGAGTATGTAGAGTTATTGTGCACATTTCATGCATAAGGTGCACAAAAGCTATAAATACATAGTACAGAGAAGAGATGTGGTTGTCATTGTTGCTGGAATTGCTGTGGATGTTGTTGTTGAAGGTGATTCATGCATGAAGAAGGATCAGAGTGCAGTAGATGAAAAGAACATAAGAAGAACTGTGTAGCAAATGGACATGGCGCACAGAGAATAAAAAGCAGAAGAACAGAATGGGCAGTGGATGCATGCTAGAAGACAGTGAGGAAGTTTGAGTAGCCAAATCTTGCAGAATAGTGATGAGACTGGTAAGCTATTATTGAACACTATATCACTGTAATAGGTTTCAGTATTTCATATTCATAATCAACAGTGGTTGGGAGGTGCTAGGGAGGACTGGTGTCCTCAGAGGTTCAAGTAGGGGCTTGAACACAGGGAGTTGGTGCTTCCTTCTAGTTGGTGTTAGAGAAACCAGGGAGTTGGTGCTTCCTTCTAGTTGGATCTAGAGAAACCAGGGATTTGGTGCTTCCTTCTAGTTGGAGCTAGAGAAACCAGGGAGTTGGTGCTTCCTTCTAGTGGGTTCTACAGAAAAACAAAGAGTTGGTTCTCTCAGAAAGTTGCATCTTTCAAAACAGAGGTTGTATCCTCACAACGAGTTGGTGCTCAAATGTATGATAATGTAAAGAATTTAAATAATACTTATCATATAAAGAAGAAGAGGTTTTTACCCTGTATAGGTTTCCTTGGGAAATTTCTGTCACTATGTTTCTCATATATGTGACTGATGCTGAATGTGCCATTGTTCATTTCCTTGCATTATTATGATCATCATTGAGTGCCTTGTAAATATTTTTAAAAAATCATAATTGTTTAAGAATGGTGACAAATGATTCACCCCCCCTCTCAGTTGTTCAACAATTGGTATCAGAGCTAGCCCCTTTTATCTAAGGGTAGATCCTAAAGCTTAAACATGTCAATCCATGAAGGAAATTCAACCAATAAGGCCCCTCTATTCAATGGAACAAACTTTGCCTTCTGGAAAGTTAGAATGAGAATCTACATAATTTCGTTAGGTGAAGATGTCTGGGATGTGGTAGATACTGGTTATGTAAACCTAGTTTTGCTAGCTAATAAGGATGAAAAACTAGAATTTATCTTCAACGCTAAGGCTATGAATGCTATCTTGAGTGCGCTTGCAGAAGCAGAATTTGTAAAAGTTATGCACCTAGGAACTTCCAAAGAAATGTGGGACAAACTCATTAGCAGTTATGAGGGTAATGAGAAAGTAAAGGATGCAAAGCTTCAAACCTACAGAACACATTTTGAATAACTGAAGATGAAGGAAGACGAAAATGTTGGAAAACACTTTCTAAGAGTAGAAGAAATGGTAAATGCAATGAAGGCACTTGGTGAAACAATTGATGAACCTTCTTTAGTTCAGAAAATCTTGAGATCTCTCCCAGATAGGTTCAACCCAAAGGTCTCTGCTATAGAAGAACTTAATGATCTAAAAACCTTGGGGTTTGATCAATTGCTAGGAACATTAACTACATATGAAATGAGAATAGTTAAAGATAAACCTACTTCCAGAGAAGCATCATTTAAAGCAGACAAGAATGAGGATTCTGAGCCCGATGAAATTGAAGCAAAATTTGTGAAGAGACTGAAGAAGGGATCAGGCAAATACAAAGGTAAACTGCCTTTCAAATGTTTCAACTGTGGTAGGAT
>ML778310.1:433341-443744 GCA_009831015.1 Picea engelmannii
AAATATCTAAGAGAAATGCTGAAAAGGTTTCAAATGGAAGATTCTAAACCTGTGGGTACACCTATGGTAACTGGATGTAAATTAAGCAAGGATGATGATTCACCTAATGTTGATCAAAGCTCATATCGATCAATGATAGGAAGTCTATTGTACATCAATGCATCTCACCCAGACATAATGCATGCTGTAGGAATGGTAGGAAGATATCAGGCTGCACCTAAACAGAGTCATTTGCAAGCTGTCAAAAGGATATTCATGTATTTGAAAGGAACAATGACTTATGGTTTGTGGTATCCCAGAAATCAAAATTTTCAGTTAACTACTTATTTAGATGCATATTGGGCAAATTGTGTTGATGAGAGAAAAAGAACCAGTGGAGGAGCATTCTTTCTGGGTGACTCATTAGTTGCATGGCTTAGTAAAAAGCAAGGATCCATTTCATTATCCACTACAAAGGCATAATACATTGTTGTTGCTACTTGCTGCACACAAATTTTATGGATGATACAAACTCTTGCAGATCTGAAGGTAACTTACACTGATCCCATTCCAATTCACTATGATAACACCAGTGCCATTAGTGTCTCCAAGAATCTTGTTCTTCATTCCAAGACTAAGCATATTCCAATAAAGTACCATTTTCTCAGAGAACAAGTTACAAACAAAATTGTTCAACTGAATTATATACCTTCTATAGAACAGATTGCAGATATATTTACAAAACCATTAGCAACAACCCCTTTTGGATATCTTCGTCAAAAGTTGGGGGTTATAATTTCTTGTGTCTAATCTATTCACCTGGTCAGGGGGGATTACTTATTGAATATTTGGTGTATTTCCAAGATTCTCATAGTTGATAGGGGGAGTATGTTTTGCAACAGCTCAGGGGGAGCATGTTTTTTCTTTGACATTGATGTCAAAGGGGGAGAAAAGAGTCTGGGAGGAGAGTCTGGATGCATGTGGGTGCTTGTGTTGCCATCAATTCCAAAGGGGGAGATTGTTGGAAAATATGTAATAGACAATGAATGCTTTTCATTGATGGCAAGTACAACAATGAAGATGGCATGAGTACATAAAATATGTAATAGATGGGCATTATGAGAAGACATTGCAGAGAAGATTCGATTAAGCTCAAAAGAGATAGTGCAGAGGATTGTTGGCAGATCATTGATGGCAAGATCAGAGTAAGCGAAACAAAGTAAGCTCGGGAGGAGAAGCAACATTTCTGATCACTGGATCCCATTTACAATTCCCATTGACCGTTAGATCAAGTGTTGATCAGGACTGTTGATCCCACGCCATTTCAGGGTTTCGCGAATCGCGACTTGGAGAGGCAAGTAACATAACCACTGAAATCACAATATGCAAAATAACTATCTAATTGTAGCCGTCAGATCGAGGTTTTTTCTAGACCGTTGATCCAGCTCCATCTCAGAGCTTTGCGACTCATGACTTGGAGAGGCAAGTAACATAACCACTGAAATCGCGATATGCGAAATCATGATTTAATCGCAGCCGTCAGAACAAGGTTTTTTCTGGACCGTTGATCCAACTCCATCTCGGAGATTCATGACTCACGACTTGGAGAGGCAAGAAATATAACTAGTGAAATCGCGATATGTGAAATCGTGATTTAATCAAAGCCATCAGATCAAGGTGTGATCTGGACCGTTGATTCGACTCCATTTCAGAGTTTTGCAAATCGCGACTTGGAGAGGTAAGAAACATAACCATCGAAATCATGATTTAATCATAGTCATCAAATCAAGGTGTGGTCTGGACCATTGATCTAAGCTTCATTTCGGAGTCTCACCTATCGCGACTTGGAGTGACAAGAACCTCTATCGAAGGAATCACAAGATGCGAATTCACGATGAGATCTGGACTGTAGATTCATCGAAATCGTGGACCGTTGATCTAAGCTTCATTTCAGAGTTTTGCCTATCACAACTTGGAGTGACAAGAACCTCCATCGAAGGAATCGTGAGATGTAAATTCACGATGAGATTTGGACCGTAGATTCATTGAGATCATGGACCGTTGATCTCAGCTCCATCTTGAGGTTTCGGGGATCGTGACTTGGAGACTCAAGATGCCTCATCTCCAAATTCATGAAATGCGAAATCGTGAAAGTGCTTTATGCATAAGAATGTGGTCTCATCCGGTGGTCACACCATCGAAGAGCTGAAGAGAAGAGTACGTGCAGACAAGCTTCTTTTTAGCGTTTTGGGGATTGCGACTTGGAGAGTCGAGATGCCTCATATCCAGATTCATGAAATGTGAAATCGTGAAAGTTTTTTATGCATAAGCACTTGGTCATAGCCATGGTCATATAAAGGAAGGAGCTAGCGCAGAAAAGATCTGTTTTGTAGTTTCAAAACTCATGACATGGAGACTCAAGATGTCTCATCACAGAATCTCCGAATTGTGAAAGTGCGAAATAGGTAAATAACATAAGAACCCATTAGAGTTAATCCAACGATGCAAGTGAATCTGAGCATAATGGAGGGCTACTGTTGCACGTCACAGTGTAACTTCCAGAAACCACTGATGGTTTCTGCCAGAGGACTCAAAGACACTTTGAGGTGATTGACAGAGCAGATGAAGAGTCTCTGGGAATCTTCAAGAGGGATGAAGATGCTCGTGGAGGTGATTGACAGTTGGATGAGAATTGAAGCTTGTAACTGGAACAAAGAAGGTGAGCTAGACTATCACAAAGAAGTTGAAGAGTCTCAACTACCAGAGAGGCTGAGGAATCTCAACATAACATACAGTGATGTTGAACGAGTGGAAAAATGACCAAAGAATCTGGAGAGTCACAATGATGATCAAATAGGGAACTCGAGTTGTGGAGGATATCGATGCAGTGTGAGTATGTAGAGGTATTGCATGCATTGCATGCACAAGGTGCACAAAAGATATAAATACACAGTACAAAGAAGAGATGTGGTTGTTGTTGTTGCTGGAATTGTTGTGGATGTTGTTGTTGAAGGTGATTCATGCATGAAGAAGGATCAGAGTGCATTAGCTGAAAAGAACAAAAGAAGCACTGTGTAGTGAATGTACATGGCACACAGAGCATAAAAAGTAGAAGAATAGAATGGGTAGTGGATGCATGCTGGAAGACAGTGAGGAAGTCTGAGTAGCCAAATCTTGCAGAACAGTGATGAGATTGGTAAGTTGTTATTGAACACTATATCACTGTAATAGGTTTCAGTATTTCATATTCATAATCAAGGGTGGTTGGGAGGTGCTAGGGAGGACTGGTGTCCTCAGAGGTTCAAGTGGGGGCTTGAACACAGGGAGTTGGTGCTAGAGAAACCAGGGAGTTGGTGCTTCCTTCTAGTTGGAGCTAGAAAAACCAAGAAGTTGGTGCTTCCTTCTAGTTGGAGCTAGAGAAACCAAGGAGTTGTTGCTTCCTTCTAGTGGGTGCTAGAGAAAAACAGAGAGTTGGTTCTCTCAGCAAGTTGCATCTTGAAAAACAAAGGTTGTAGCCTCACAATGAGTTGGTGCTCAAATGTATAATAATGTAAAGAATGTAAATAATACTTATCATATAAAGAAGAAGAGGTTTTTACCCTGTATGGGTTTACTTGGGAAATTTCTGTCTCTATGTTTCTCATATATGTGACTAATGCTGAATGTGTCATTGTTCATTTCCCTACATTATTGTGATCATCATTGAGTGCCTTGTAAATATTTTAAAAGAAGCATAATTGTTTAAGCATGGTGACAACTGATTCACCCCCCCTCTCAGTTGTTCAACAGGAAAAGAAACAATGAAAAAGATTCTTAGAGTTGTCCTTTGGTGGCCCACTTTACACAAGTCTACGAAGGATTACTACAAAACCTGTGATGTATGCCAACGAGTTGGGAAACCTTCCAGAAGATATGAGATACCTTTTGCACCCCAACTAACCTTGCAGACATTTGAGAAATGGGCCATTGATTTTGTGGGACCTATAAACCCACCAAGAAAATGCACAGGAGAAAGATACATCATCAGATACGACAAAGTACTTGACTAGATGGGTAGAAGCAAGAGAAATTAAGGAGTTTAGTGCAACTACAACTGCGTGATTCATATTTGATGATATCATAACTAGGTTTGGATGCACGAAGATCCTTATGAGTGATCAAGGAACACATTTGATTAATAAGACCATTGAAGCCTTGACTTAGGAATTTGCAGTTCATCATCAGAAGAGCACTCCATACCATCCACAAGTGAATGGGACAATTGAAGCATTCAATAAGATCTTGGAGACAACGTTGACAAAGATTTGTAGTGTGAACAGGGATGATTGGGATTTGAGAGTACCAGTAGTGTTATGGGCCTATAGAACTACTTGCAAGAAGTTGACAATGCAGACTCCCTTTAAGTTGGTCTATGATCTTGAAGCCATTGTACCTATGGAATATTAAGCTCCTAGCTTAAGAATTGTAGCCTTTACAGATATGGATGACACTGGTGTTGTTCAAGAGAGGCTTGTGCATTTTGTCAAATTGGAGGAAGACAGGTTTATTGAAGGATTCCATTAGCAGGTACAGAAGGAAAGAGAAAAATACTATCATGACAGACACATCAAGAAGAAGGCCTTTAAGCAAGGAGATATGGTATTGGTATATGAAAACAAGTTCATGAAGCATCCAGGGAAGTTCAGGACACATTGGCTAGGGATATATGAGGTTGTCTATGTCATGGAAGGAGGAGATGTGCAATTTAATACTTTGAATGGAGAATGGAAGGAAGGTTTGGTGAACGTGAACCGGTTGAAATTGTACTACAATAACCAGCTACCTCGCATCTCTCAATAAGATTAGAAGGAGAAGGGTCTAGGTACCAGGTTCAGTTGAAATTGGGTACCAGAAACATAAAATACAGTCTACACACAGTGGGGAAAGATAGAGTAGAAAGCACAGGCTTCCCCCGCATAGTTTGAAGTCAAGAAAGACAGAAAGCTTAGATTTGCAATGCCTCAGGACAAGTGACAGGTGAGTGTTGGGGACCTGTTGGCCCTTGGGTATTGATCAAGAAAGAAAGCGAAGAAAAATTAAGAGAAAAGATGAAGTGTGAACTGCATGAAAGACACACTGACTGAGAATGGGTCGAAGTGGCCAAAGAAGTAGAAAATAAGGAGCGAAGTACAGGAAAATGAGCTGTTGGACGAGAATATCGAGGAGAATAGATCAACAAGGAAGATAGATCATTGTCAACTCAGCAAGAGGAAAAATCCACCAATGGATGCTTTGGAACACCTCATAGGAAAAAAGGAAAGACAAGCTGGTGAAGCCCAAAAAGCGTGGGTCAATTTGACCTAGGGTTTTAGACACCTGGGGTTTTGGTATCTAGGGTTTTGACACCTAGGTTTCGGCCTAAGGTTGTCGGTGATTCATTTTAATGTATAAATAAGAACCTAGATGAAGGAAGAGGGTTCTTCTTAGGTTTTGAGTTTGTTTTTGGTTGAGAGTTCATTATTATTGTTGAGAGAGAAGTGTTGTGTGTAAGAGCCTTATGGTATTGTAAGATCTTCAGCTGGGTGCGAAGATCAACCCTGTGGCTGGGTGCATAGGGAGGGGAGAGAAGAGGAGAAGGAGAGAGAGATATGCAAGATAAGAGCACAGATAGAACTATATGTTTTCATATAATATCAAGAAACATAGTTCTGTGGACGTAGCCCTAGGGAGAGGGTGAAACGCGTATACCTTGTTGTTCTGTGTGATTGATGTTGTGTTATTTGATTCTATTACTCTATTGATGCATTAGTATGTTAGATATGGAATATAACTGTGCAAAGTAAGTTTATGCTTGGTAAGAATAGTTAAGATCTCTATGTGTTATTGACTTGGATCCTCTTACATTTCCTTTGGTTGTATACACCTGTGTCCTGCAACCCCCTATTGCTACTTTGGGTGAGATTGCATCTTCTTCGCAGGTGTTGTCGAAAGGGCTAGTAGTTAGGTTTCGTTGGTGCACTGTTAGAACTGAACCCTGGGTCTACCCTTGTGCCAACAATGATATTGGTCAGAAAATCTCTATGCTAGAAACTCCAAGGATTGTCAGTTGTGGATAGTTTTTTATGAACTACCATCAATCTCATTCTCATAAGAATCCACTCTCTCCTGGAATGATCAATAATCTATTACAACAATCTAACAATGGCTCTCCTCCTCCAACTATTCATTTCCATGCTTCCCTCAAGAGAACACAAATTCAACAAGAGTGAGGAACCCAAAAATGAAAGAGTGAAAAGAATGATGAACCATGAGTGGGTGAGTGAGTGAACCCCCAAACATACCAAAGATGGGTTTATATAATTACTTGGAAATCAAGAACCATATGGCCTCCCCTATGAAGCTCATGTAACCCCTTTTCTCCATAAAATCAATTATGGGTAAATAAAATTATAATAAAAGACTTAGCCCCTCAATCCCTTCTCTCTCATGGAATCATATCCCCCTATCTATTTTGTCCTTGTCCGTCTTGTAACCAACGATGTATTTTATTAATATATATAGATGTATTACATTTCCTAGGCACTATGGCCCCTTTTCAACTTTACCATCTCACCATCCAAGTCACAATTACATAATACATTATAGTTCATAAGGGTTAGAACAGGGGTGTTACATCATGTCACAAGTATCACCATAATAGCCACACATGATCTGTCATAGTCACACATAGAATGTATGATGGCCATGTCACCATCATGCATATGGGGCCTCATCAACACATGTAACATCTCTCTAGTGGACATAACCTCATTGTCCTCTCAGACCTTATGGGTATCGACATCCTTTCAAGCCTTATGTCATTACAAGACTTCATCTAGATAGTTCACACATAACCTCACTACTACCCAATCCACACAAAGTCTGGGAAAATATACAGTTGATCCAGTTCACACTAAGCTGTGCTACCACCCAATCCAAATGGAGTTTGGGAAACTATCAGTTTGAACTATTTCACACACAAAACTGTGCTACTACCCAATCCAAACAGAGTCTGGGAAACTATCATGCCTATGAATGAATACTCAATGTTGCCACATTATGTAAGGTACTTCCCTAAGAATCTCATATGTTACTTATCACTCCCTCTTACGAGGGACATCCTTCTAGACCATGCCAAGATTGTCCCTGAAGTATTCAAACTTTATCCTTTACAAAGGCTTGGTCAACACATCTATTATTTTCTCATCTGTGCCAATATATTGGAGCTTCACAACTCCCTTTTGCACCAGATCTTGGATATAATGGTACTTGATCTTGATGTGATTGTACTTGTCATGAAACATAGGGTTATTAGACAAATTTATACAACTTTGGTTGTCACAAAAAATAAAATTCACCTCTAACTCGAGACCAAACATCCCTACAAGAAGTTTTCGAAGCCACACAACTTCGCTAATGGCTAAACATGCAACATGATACTATGTATTCTGCCTCAGTCATACTGAGTGCCACACTATTCTTCTTCCTGCTGAGCCACAAAATCATAGCTAACCCTAGACTGGAGAAAAATGATGATGTTCTCTTTCAATATGTGACACTACTGATCCAATGTGAATCAACATAACTTTGCAGTCTTACCTTACGATCCAAAACATATCAGAGTCCAAAGTCTATCATACCCTTCAGGTACCTTAAGACATGATTTTCCAAAATCAATTGAACACGTCTTGGTTAAACCATATACTGACTCAAACTTTTCACTGCAAAGCATACATCTAGCCTATTGCTAGTCAAATACATCAACAAACTAATCATCTTCATGTATACGGTGACATCCACTATATCTGAAGAAGTATCGCTCAGTAATTTCAAGTTCATCACCATCGGTGTGGGCATGGATTTAAAATCCATCATTTCAAATTTCTTTAGGATCTCTACTGTATATTTTCCTTGGCACAGGAAAATCCTATCTGGTATCTACCACACCTCTAGGCCCAAGAAATAATGCATCATACCCAGGTCTTTCATATTGAACTCTGATGCAAGATTTCTCTTTCACACTGTTATGAGTGTCTTGTCCCCTGTTAGAAACAAGGTATCCACATATAACAATAATATCACTGGTCCACTATCTTGAACCTTGTAGTAAAGGTTGAAACTTGTTTTACTCTCAGTAAATCCCAAGATCATTAGAAAGCTATCAATTCTGTCGTACCATGCCCTGGGTGCTTGTTTCAATCCATACAAGGATTTCTTCAATATGAAAACATGTGTTTTCCTATCATGTGTCTCAAATCCTTATGGCTTCTCCACATACTCTTCCTCTTCCACTACACCATTTAGAAAGGAAATATTTACATCCATCTGATGTACCTTCCATTTCATCACTGCAACTATCGCAAGCATAGACCTAATTGAAGTGTACCTTGCCACAGGAGAAAATGTTGCCTCATAATCTATTCCTTCTTTCTAGGAGAACCCATGATCCATAAAACTTTCCTTGTACTTCTCGATACTGCCATCTGCTGAATGTTTTGTCTTGTAGATCCATTTGGAACTGACAACTGGTTTCTCTTTCGGTCTCAAAACCACATTGTTGGTTATTATATTTAACTGAGTTATACTTTTAACTTGATTGACCCATAGTTCATGTCTACTAGGGTTCAAACAAAGCCTCTAAAACTATCAGCCCTCCTAGTAAACCAGAAGGCAACACAACGCACAGTGTGCACTATGCAGTCTCACCCAAGATAGTCTTAATGTGTGACCAAAATACTCACATGTTTGCAGTCCAGGATTGAATTGAGGTATGAGAAGTGTGCGCTGAGAGTTCTATTTAACTTATTAAAGAAATATACCTTCATTCATGATTATGCATGGAATATAACCAAATTCATTCATTCAACATGCTAATATCTACCTAGAAATAGTAAGGAACACATGCATTCAATCACATAACATAGGATTTACCATGGTTCACCCCCTCTTGGGATTCATCCACAAAGATATGGCTCTTAAGCTCTTCTATTATAGTAGTTCCAAAACTACAACACCACACTCTTTATAGTTCTTCTCAGCCAAGTTGAGATCTGTTACAAGGCAGACTAGATTGCACCAGACTCCTCAGCCTATGATCTAACCCTCAATATCTACCATCCTTCCTCCTCTCCAACTCAATAGCTTACAAAACTAGGTCGTATATCAAAATAATACGACTCGATACACTATATTCATCTCTATCTCTCTTTCCTAACTCTCTGGTCTCTCCTTATGAAACCTAGGTATCTATATTTATACCTTTTTGACTCATCAACCATTATAGTGTATTGAAAAAAACCTAACCCTAATGTCATTAGGTATTCCATGCATGCGCGCATGCTGCTCTTCCTTCCAGCTATCACTTTCCTCATGCATGCCTTCCTTCCCAAAATAACCTTTCTTTCCGCTTTGGTATGCTTCGAACAGGCCCCCAACACTGACATGTGGATCATCCCAAGCCACCTAACCTTTGTGTGTGTCGTCGATCTCTCTGGAGATCTCTTAGAACTTCTCCCTTAGATTCATTGCTTGTGTTTGAGCCTGCATGGTCTTCTCCTTGAGTATGTCCAATGCCTGCATTGCAATCTTGTCGTTGATCAACCTTGTACACTCTGCCTGGGTCTATGCCATATATTTCTTGGATTCCTCTGCCCGTGTAATGACTTCCACTACACACTCCTAGAGTGGTTCAGTTTGAGCCTGGAACTCCTTTTTTTGTGTCTAGGCAGTGGTGAGTTCTTCCTATGGTTTCTTCATGTCTTGCACCCCTTTGACTTGTTCTGTTATTGAAATTGTCTTTTGCTTCTGCTTTATGTCTTAGATAGCTACGCTTATCCTTTATTCTTGTTGGTCCCACTGCTGGACCTATTGATCCTCTTCTAGCTTCATCCAGAACTATACTTCTTTGTCGAACAAGTAGTTTGTTGCATGGACCTGTCGTTCTAGATCCTGTATCTTCTCTGTTGCCTCCTTCTTAATTTTCTCCCTCACCTCCAGTGGAGTGGTAGGTGTGAGCTGCTCATGGATATTCTTGATCTCCAATTGGTATTGATCGATTGTCTGCACAATCTGATCAGTATTTTCTGTCACTGTGAGTTCAGTCGCCTGCGTGATCTTTGGAATTTTCTCATACTCTACGACTACTTTCTTCTCCAATCCCTTCACACATTCCGTCTCCTCTTTGGTATCAAGCTTGGCCTACTGAAATATCAATTCCAACTCATCCCATTTATCCTTTACCTACTATAGATCGACTGTGTCTGAAAGATACCAGATATATAAAATATGCAGAACAGGAACGAAATGCTAGAAATAACAGAATGACAGTAAAATATCCAGCATAATCTTCACAATACACAGAAATGATATACGAAATAGCAACAGAAATAGCACTTGAACAGAAATAG
>ML778310.1:443794-454354 GCA_009831015.1 Picea engelmannii
AGATCCTTCTAGAAGCGGAAGCTTCTATTAGGTCTTCTTACATCCGCCTAATTCTCTTTTATTGAAAGGTCTTATTAATATTGACCTTTATTACATCCGAATACATTAATCTACCCATGTGCGGGTTAGGACCTTAACAGTGTCTATGTGTGCATGAGAATGTACCACCTGTGTAATGCTGACCTACATTTTATATAGGGCCTTGGTTGGTATCCACAACAATACCAACTGTAATTGCACTAAATCCTTTAGGGGTGTCTACCCCACAATATAGTCCATGCACATCATGCTGGGTGTAATGGGAAACATTGCACTTGGCTATGGTATTGTTTGTATTGTATCCCGCTTGCTTGCTTCATTTTCTCCTCCTGTTTGTGATGCTAATGGTCTTGCTTCTATGCTGTTGTCGGCTGTCTGCACTTTCTCGATCATCCTAAGGAGTTGTCTCATGTCTACCATCTCTTCTTCAATTATGTCTATTTGACACGTAGCATTCTCAAAATCCTTGAATGTGCGATCCTGGACCAATTGGGCTACCATTTCTGCATCATCCTCCGTGATCGTGTATTTTGGAGCACCCCGTGTGAGTAGCTGGCTGCTTAGTCAGTCCGAGTTATTGTGGAGTAGAACTTGGTGTAGTCCCTTGCATTGCCTTGATATGTTTCTGTTGTACTCGGGCTGCCTGAGTATTGTTCTTCTTCCCCATTTGGACTCCTGTCTTTGATGTCCCCCCTTTCTTCTGCTTTGGTTTTTTCTATTCGATCCTTGGTTTCTTGGGCACTATGACTTCCTGGGGCTGTTCCTATTCTTGAAATACCTCCTCATAATGTGTAGGTTCCTACATTTCCTCCTTCTCCTCTACACCTGCAGGTATGTCTCTAGTGAGGACTGGAATCCTCCATTCATCTTCCCAATCCTTGATGACCATTTCTATGTCTCCCTCTGTGATGCAATAGCACAGTTGTAGCCATTGCTTGTTGGGGTCCTTCCACGCCTAGATCCACATCACATGTCTAGTGGCCTTGTAGTTAGCTATGCCCTATTAGTTTTCCATAGCCTGTGGTGTTATCCTCCAAATTTTGGTGATGGTCTCCTGTAGGTCATGAAGATATCCTTCGAATATGGTTGCATTCATTTTTCTATTCTTGGCATCTGAAGTGGCTCCAAGTGATAAGTTTCTTGCTCCATGATTGGGTTTGGGTCTGATGGAAAATAGTATATAGTTTGGTTCCTTCCATCCCATAATGGCTATCAACATGATCAACCATGAATAGTGAAATTTTGTCCCTAGATCCTATGCATCCTTGCAATCCTCTAGAAAAATATTAAAAATATAAGGGGCCCAATTGATCATGGTGCCTTCAGCACACTGTGTTGGAGCTCTGACAACCCCAGTCGAGACTTGCTCCTTGCGGAATTTTCTGAGTAGCTTGCAAGACATGATTTTTGCGGCCATTTTTGTCGCAATGTCGCTGATTCGTTTGATAATGATTCCACGTGTTCCCCTTTCAGTGTCGTATTTATTTTTCATCTCCTTAGTGAGAGATTTATCCTTTGTTTTGTCCTTGAGGAACTATGTGAAATCCATGCCTCATGATGGCATCCCTATGATGTGTGGAATGAGCTCTACATCTATTGAGATGAGCTTGTCCAGCCACAAATCTTCACCATGTGTGATCGCCATTATCTTCTTCATGTAATTTTTTACATGCTATTCTCTGGCATGGCATGGTAGGTCAAACAAACCTAAAATCCTAGTTTTTTCCAATATTTCTACCTACTGGGCTGGTTGATGAATAGGTTCCCCAAATGGATCTACACCCACTATCTGTAGGTAGACTTGCTTCATGAAATACAAGAACTTGTTTATGTCCATTACATCATGGTATGAGTACTTTAGTTTCTCTACATAACCTAACAAATATTCTTTTCCCGTACCCCTTCTGGTATGCGTGGCCAAAAAATTGTTGCAGCGGGTTGTCTACGCGGTGACCTATGTACTTGTTTCTTTTCCTTTCGTAGTGGTGGATGACTTGAGGTTCCAGCCTCCATTGTTCATTCTTCGACATATTTTTCTAGTCGGCTTGTGACATATTCCACTACTTCCTCTTGTGGGTGTTCTCACACGGTTGTCTATGACTCATCTGGCTCGCCCACTTCTTCCTAATTTGGAGCCATCCCATTGACTCTCGGAGCTTCTTCAGGGTTTGTTGGTTGCGCTTGACTACTTCCATCCTCATTTTGTCCGCCCTACCCCTCTTCTGGCCTATCGATGTCTATGCCCACATGTGTTTTCTGTTGTGTTTCTTCTACCATGAGTGTTGGGCTTCCTGGTGTTGTATCTAGTGATGGGATTTCGTCCACATTGATGACTTCTGGTGGCTTCTATTCACTTCCTTATGATTATGTTTGTGCTCTAGTCCTAACTCTGGGTTGTCTGGTAGTCTTTCTCAGTTCTTCTTGTTTTGGTGGTGCCATTGTGGTAAAATTTGATAATCCGCTGAGCTCAGTAGCTTCTGCAACCTCTGTAAACTTCACTTTGTGCTTCGTATTCTCTATCACTCTCTGCCTCTTCCAATTTCACAATAAGATTTTTTCTCCCACATCCTTGCTTTGTATGGGCATCGTGTGAAGCTTGTTGAATACATTACCTTTATTATGGATTCAATGAACCTCTGGTTCCTTTGTACTTTCCATTACTTTCCCTCGTGTCTCTAGTTGGCACGATTAATGTGGTGTCTCGTCAGTCATTTCCATAATTCAATTATGCTAGCCTCTGTCACTTAACACTTCTTTTGCCTTATTTTCCTTTCCCTCTTATTTTCATGTTGAACTAACCATTGGCCTTATCTTCTTCAAGCTCATATTCCAATTGTGTATGATCCCCTCCCCCCTTTTTTTACTGCACGATGACTTTCAAGTTGTGGGTGGTCCACTGTCCTTGTACAACTTTAGTCAAATCCCATTGATTTTTCCTCTAATTTCTATGCCTCTTAAGTCCCTCAAATGTAAAGTTTCCCTATCTATGATAGTTTTCACTTTGTATGGTCCTAGCCTGTGCATTCTGAGTTTTCCTGGATGCTGCATGGCTTTACTTTCATGCATCAACACTAAGTCTTCTTCCTTGAAATTTTTCTTCTCGATATGTCTATCATGCCACGCTTTGTCCCTTGCTTTCTGAACTTGTTGGTGGAACCCTTCTAGGATTCTATCTTCCTCCATGATCATTAGTTGATTCAACCTATCCTGTACTGCACCTCGTTCTGTCATGTTTGTAATTTCCTCTACGTGCAGACTAGGTACCAAAACTTCTAATGGTACCACTTCTTCTTGTCCATATACCAATCTGAATGACGTGTGTCCTGTCAACTTATTGCTTGTAGTCCTGTATTCCCACAATACGACTGGTACTTTGAGGTCCCAATCATCCCTGTCGACATTACAAATCTTTGTCAGTGTGTTCTCAAGGATTTTATTAAATTCTTCTAATGTGCCATTTTCTTGTGGATGATATGGTATAGTATTTTGATGGTGGAATTCAAATTCCTCAGTCATAGACTTGATGGTGTTGTTAATGAAAATTCAAAATTCTTGGGCAACCAAATCTAGTGATTACTTGTTCGAATAGAAAGTGTGCTTCTGTTTCTATGCTGCAATATTTGACTGGTGCTGCTTCTACCCATCTTGTTGGGTATTCTGTTGCGGTGATAATGTACCTTTCTCCTATCCTCTTTGTTGGTGGGTTAATTGGTCCCACAAAATCTATTGCCCATTTTCTGAATACCTGCAACGTTACATGTGGTCGTAGTGGCATATTATCCCTTCTATTAGGTTTATGAACCCTCTAACAGATGTTGCATATCTGGCAGTACTTCTTCGACTCTCTGTGAATGGTCGACCACCATAGGCATGTGCGCAATACCTTCTGCACGGTAGCTTTGCATGTGTAATGTCCTCCTGCTATTACCTCATGGGATTTTTCTAAAAACCTTGGTCTTTCATGTTCTAGAAAATATCTTTGAAATATGTTATCTGCACCCATTTTGTATAAGTGTCCTGCGATCAACTGATAGTCTCCAGCTCAGACTACCAGGATTTTCTTTTGCGCGGTGTTATATTTCTGTGGCGCAGTACCTATACTCAAGTACTGGATGATATATGCAAAGTATTCATCGATGATCTGGACTAAAAATAACTGTGTGTCCAAATGTTTTTCCTCTAAACTTGTAGGTTCCTCTCCGTTCGTGACTCTTGAGAGGTGGTTAGGTCATGCATTTAAATTCCCTGTCTTGACTATTACATCAAAATCAAATTATTGAAATAAGAGTAACCATCGACAGATTCTCCCCCCCAACATTGGCTTGTTGACTAAGTATTTAAGAGCTGAGTGATCTGTGAACAACTTGAAATGTTTTCCTAGTAAGTAGTGTCTGAAATTCTGTTGTTCGTAAACCATAGCTAGGCCTTCCCTCTCTGTAGTATTATAGTTCTTCTCTGAATCTGATAGTTTTCTACTTGCGAATGCTATAGGATGATCCGAATATCTTGCTCCTGGTTGTGACAAAATAGCTCCAAGTGTTATGGCTAATTCATCTACATGTACATGGAATGTCTTCCCCCAGTCTAGAAATACTAGTATTAGCACGATGATCATTTTTTCTTTTAGAATATTCAGACCATGTTGACAATCTTCATTCCATTGAAACTTTGTATATTTCCTTAACAGTTTCTCCATTGGAACAATGATCTGTGCGTATCCTTTTATAAATTTTATGTAATATCATATGTGTCCCAATGTTTCCCTTAGTTGACGAACTATTTTTGGTGGTGGAAAGTTAACAATTACTGCAATCTTTGCAGGATCTACTAGTAAACCTTGTTTGCATACTATATGTCCCAGTAGTATCCCAAACGGTGTTCCAAAGATACATTTCTTGACGTTTAATGATATCTGGCACTGCCTGCACCTTTCTAACATCAGTCACAAGACCTCGACATGGTATTTCAACAGGCTATAGACTATCCAATCGTCCAAGTATACTTCTAGAAACTGGTGGATAAATTCCTTAAATGAAGCTATGAATACTCTAGAAAATATTGTTGGTGCATTCTTCAGTCCAAACGACATGACTATGTACTGGTAGGATCTCCATTCTGTAGAAAACATGGTTTTGTATCTGTCTTCCTGTGCTACCTTGATCTACCGATATCCTGAGAATCCATTGGTGAATGAGTAAACTTCATGTCCTCCTACATTCTCCAACACTTCATCCGTGAAAGGTGTAGGGAATGGGTCATGTAGGAATGCATCCTTCAACTTCCTTAAGTTGACACATATTCTTATCCCACCTTGTTTTTTCTCATGAACTACCATTGGGCTTATCCATTCTGATTCTTCCACAGTTTCTATGATTCCATATTCAAGCAATCTATCAATCTCATCTTTAACTTTCTATTTATATATCGGGTTTAGTCTATATTGTCGTTGTCCGATCGGTCTTGCTTCAAATTTGAGTGGTATATTCATTTCTCATAGCTCTCCCACTATGCCCTTCTTTTTTGTAAATGTTGTAGGGAACAAATCATTGTACTCGTGTAGTAACTCTGTTATGCTTTCTATTGTTTTCTCATCCTAGTAGTCTCCAATGCTGGCCATTTTGGGATTCTCCACTATTCCATTGTTGACTTTATTCAATTTGATCGATGTAGAAATTACTTCTAATTCCACAGGTGGACCTTCCACTTTTCTTTCACCTTTCATCTCCTCGATATGAATATCGCATGGATTGTCTTCATCTGGTGCTTCTTCCTGCACATGGTAGCATGACAACAATTCTTTCACTGTTTGTTTGTTCCGCTGTTGTTCTTCTGTTATGAGTTTGACTTTTGGTTACTTAATGAATATCACCCCTCTTATCTGCGTAAGTACTGCATCTATGTTGGGATTCTCATGCTCGAATGAGAAAGTGACTATAAAATTATGTTGCAATACTTTCCAGCTCACAGTTCCTCTACGTAGTTCCTGGTCTGTATACCAGTTTGGTGGTATGCCTTCTAAGGTATGTATGAAATGATGGGGCCATTCCTCTGGGGTTGTCATTTTCCACAGTTCTTAGCACTTCTCCAAGTGTTCCACTGGTGCCCCATGTCCATCATGCATCTGCTACTGGTAGCTTCTTTGTTATGTGCCAAACCTTATGTGCAGTAATCGCTTGCATTGATACCAGTCCTTGATTGTTTATTTATGTGCACCCACCATCTTGTAGGTGTGGCCTTGAATTCTATATCGAGTGATAAGAGTCTCCTATTTTATACCACTTCATCATCGTACTATGCCAATAATACTTCTAGATCATTTACTCCATGGAAGTTGGGTGGTTCCCTTATCTCCGTACCTACCCATCTTACTATGCAGTCTATTCTTGCACATATTCTTGTGGAAACTTTGTGTAGCCTTTGTTTCCAGTTTTCTAAACCTGTATCTGAGTCTATCACACATGAAGTAATGATTCACCAACTGAGTATCCCATCTGCAATTGGGTTTACGTAATCCTCATTACATGCAGTTGTTCTGTACAACTGGCTAATTTCCTCCAAGTCCAAGCAAGTAGGTTCTACAAACCTTTCCCCTTATGATGGGCCTAATGGCGCAATGACAATGTAGTCTCCTGACTCAAATATCATTTTTCATGTCTTTAAATTGATTATGGCCTAGTTATCAAACTCCCAATCCAAGCCAAGCAATGATGGATATGGTGTTGTGTCGTCCACTATTTCAATCACTTCAAAGTCTTCTTTGGTGCCCACTCCATCCAGATCTACTGTCACTCCTTTCAGTCTGCCAATTGGCAGAACTCTATGTTGGTTTGCTAGTTTCGGTTGACCAGGTGAATATCCTAATGTGGGCTCTCCCATTTTTCTTGGGTAATACATTAACTTCATATCCTAGATCCAATATGATATATCCCATGTTGAAACATATGATGTTGGCATTCAACCTGAACTCCCTACTTGTTCTTCTCCTTGTATGTAGGTGATTGACTGTTTTTTGTTCTAGTTTTCCTTCTGTCTCTATGATACATATTTCTAATATATTTTACAATATTTTGACAGAGGATGGGTCATTCAATAGTTTTACACATGATTTCAAAAGGCCTTTGATTGTACTTGTCCCACAGGCTGCATTTATTTGGTATGATCCAACAATGGAGGCATATCATACTATGGCACTTCCTTGATCTTCAACGCAGTGTCTTGCTTCAAGAATTCTTGTCTGGCTTGCCTAAATGTTTCCTTCTCGTTCTATGTGTCAAAATTTCTCCTTGGTTCGACATTTTTCATCACCCACTGGTGTTGTACTGGCTCTTATCGAGATATGTCATTTCCTTTTTTATCTCCTCCGCGCATAACTATGTTGATGTTTCGTCCTTCATCCCTCACTTCGGCTGAAATCCATTGAACATTCTAGTTATTTTGGTTCCTCTTTTCCTAGATATTCCCTAGTAATGTAGGGCATTCCTCCATGTCATGATCTGATGCACGAAAATACATACAAGTCGCTGGCAGAAGTGGACATTCTCTTGCATATTGTCTCGGTTGTTGACAATTGTGACATACCACTGGTCCTCTACCTCTTCCAAAACCTCCTCTTTCTCATCCTCCACCTTTGTAGCTCGCTCGATATCCTCTCGATGTGTTATATTGAGGTGCATGATTGTACTACGCGGTATTGTACTGAGGTTTCACTTGGTTATACTATGGATGCGTAGTATTATATGGTTGATGCACAGTATTATACTATTGTTGTACAATACTTTATTAGGATAGAACTTGGTTAAACTGTGGTGTGGCTTGCCCAATCATCATTTCTACCTGCACCTTGTATGCATCTAATGTCCTCTCTCACATCAAATCCATAGTTCTACAATCTTTGTCATCATGTCCCACTAAATTTCAAAAGTTGCAATATGAACTCTTTGGGATTATCTGGTATTTCTAAATCATTGGGTAGTGATATGGATCATGGCCCAGTTTCTTACAGATTTCGCACCATATTCCTCCTATTGGTAATGGATTTGGCATTCCTGCTGCCATGTATTGCGCGAATGTTGGGCATTCATTCTTGTGGTGTCCTTTCATCCTGCATGTGGTACACCAAAAAACTTCTCGTTTGTCCTTACTTTTGTTCTAGTTCAGGTGGAACGTTAATTTCTTCATATCCTCCTTCAATTCTTCAATGGCTGGATCTATTTGTTGATATTGGTTTTCTTCTAGTTCCAGGGTTGCCTACAGAGCCTTTGCCTGTGTCTGAAACTTATGTTGTCGCAGTGGGTATTTTAAGTGTGGTAGCAGTGAATTGACGAATAGGTGCATGTGTTGCATATCGGTCATGAGATATTTTAACTTTCCTTTTAGTCGCTTGAATGTCTGATCAATCTTCGATACATATTCTCCTGGTTTTTCTTTGATTTCTATCATCTCGTTCATGTACTGATCCTTTGAACTTGGCTTCCGAAACTCATTTATCAACAATTTCTTGATGTCCACAATTGTTCTAGTTGTCCCTGGTGGATTGTTTGTAGCTAAACTCATACAGAAATCCATTGCGCAATTCATTAGTGTAATCACTAGCTGTGCAAGTTTAGTATCTTCATCTATGATCTATTTTGCTTCTCAAAAATTTTCACAGATAAAAAAATGTTTTTTTGGGTCCTCTGATGCTTCTTCTTTGAATTTTGGTAACTTGATGATGGGATCATGTCCTATCATCCTGAATGTTGAACTACTACCTCCACGCAGTGTAGGTACTTGACTAGTGCTTCTCGAATTGACTCCTTCAGCTGTTGTTCCTTGTGTAGATGTACTTCCTGCTGTCTTCCTTCTCCCGAAATTCTGTTGTCTAAATGGTGGTGTTCTCTTTGGTGCATCACTTGCACATGCGTTTATGGGTTCCACACTGAAATTAATATGGATAGGATTTCTTCCTTCTCTCCCCGCTCTTGGACTTCTCTTCTTCCTCTCATATGTTGTGCGTAGGATTTCCTCAATCTGATCCAGAACCCAAAGATCCTCTACCTCTTCTTCATCACTTGCCAAGCCTTCCCTCGCGGCTACGACTCTCTTGTTGGTGTTCACCTTGTATTAGTAGGGTACTCCACTACGCATCTTTCCATCTGTTTCCATGATCCGCTGGATCTGATCGTCGTCCATAATGATTGGGTACAAGGGTTCCTCCTTCTTTCCTTTATCCATTTCACCCTCCATTTCTCCTCTTTCTATCAATGCTTCTGCCCTTCCCCCATGCACACAGGGAAGTTTAGATGTATGACTCCGTTATCATTACACATTTTTTATATAGCAATATCTTAATAGAAGTATACGATGATGTAATATAACTTCCTTGAGGTCCGAGTTGTAGGTTGTGGAACCTAATTATCTTCCTGATTCAGAGGTCCTTGCTTTCAGCCGTGTCTATACCCCTTGAAGTATTTACACCCCAGAAGTATGTACACTCTTCCACACGGGGGAGTGTAGAGGGGGGGTGCCCCCTCTGCGGGGTCTGGGGGGTCCATCCCCCCAGCTGGGGGGTCTGGGGGCAAGCGGGCCCCCAGCGGGGGTTCGAGGGCAGCGTCCCCTGATGGGGGTTTAGGGGCGAAGCCCCCGAAGCAAAAATTGCCTTATAAAAGTATATTGTAATTTCATTGTAAATCTGGACCGTTCATTATAAGGTCGCAGATCTAGTGGTAGAGATTATGTTAGGGTTTTTTTCCCTAGAAGGCAACCCTCTTTTATGAGTGAAATGTATTGCGGCTATGTAGGAGAGTGAATATTGTATTCTGAGAGTGAAGACTGTGAGAGAAAGAAGAGGAAGTTACAACGGTTTTTTGCTGTAGGTTGCATCCCTTCATTTGTTGGATAATAATAAAGGAAGGACCTGGCAATTTCTCTGGTGGACGTAGCCCACACTGGGTGAACCACGTAAATCTGTGTCTCTCTTGTATTGTGTGTCTTCTGTGGTTTTTTTTTCTGCATTTGTTTTATTTTATTGCTCCGTGGTCCTATTTTTCTAACAACTGGTATCAGAGCGTAAGGTAACTCGCAGGAAAAGAGGGTTCCTAGTTCGAGTGGGAGTAATGTCGGAAGATGGAAAGTTTAGGGTCGAGAAATTTAACGGCCAAAACTACCAGTTATGGAAGATGCAGATGGAAGACTATTTATATCAGAAGGATCTATTCCTACCATTGAGTGGAGTAGCAAAGAAGCCGGCAGCCATGTAGGATGAAGAATGGGAGATTCTTGACAGAAAGGCTCTAGGAATGATACGGCTAAGCCTGACAGTGTCGGTGGCTTTCAATATTTCAAAAGAAAAGACAACGAAGGATTTGATGGATGCACTGGCCAAATTGTATGAAAAACCCTCGACATCAAATAAGGTATTTCTAATGAAGAGATTATTTAATATGAAGATGTCAGAAGGTGGGTCTATTGCAGATCATTTAAACGAATTTAATACGGTTACTAATCAACTAAGTTCTGTAAAAGTGGACTTTGATGATGAGG
>ML778310.1:457635-470773 GCA_009831015.1 Picea engelmannii
CCATTCGAAGACTAAGCATATACAGTTGAGGTACCACTTCATACGATCTGCTTTGGAAGATGGACAATTGAAGATGGAAAAGATACACACTAGCCAGAATCCTGCTGACATGTTAACAAAGGGAGTAACCAGGGAGAAACTGATTTCTTGCTCAGTTTCAGTTGGTCTTCAAGATTGAAGATGAAGATGAGAAATTTTCCAGATCCAAGAAGGTTCAGAGTCCAGCATATACAACAGCGGTGGAGTTGTTGAGATCAGTCTCCAAGTGGGAGATTGTTGGTTGTGGAGCCTGATTATCTTCCTGATTCAGAGGTCCTTGCTTTCAGCCGTGTCTATAGCCCATGAAGTATTTACACCCCAGAAGTATGTACACTCTTCCACGCGGGGGAGTGCAGAGGGGGGGTACCCCCTCTGTGGGGTCCATCCCCCCGGCTGGGGGGTTTGGGGGCAAGCGGGCCCCCAACAGGGGTTCGGGGGCGAAGCCCCCGAAGCAAAAATTGACTTATAAAAGTATATTGTAATTTCATTGTAAATCTGGACCGTTCATTATAAGGTCGCAGATCTAATGGTGGAGATTATGTTAGGGTTTTTTTCCCTAGAAGGCAACCCTCTTTTATGAGGGAAATGTATTGCGGCTATGTAGGAGAGTGAATATTGTATTCTGAGAGTGGAGATTGTGAGAGAAAGAAGAGGAAGTTACAGCGGTTTTTTGCTGTAGGTTGCATCCCTTCATTTGCTGGATAATAATAAAGGAAGGACCTGGCAATTTCTCTGGTGGACGTAGCCCACACTGGGTGAACCACATAAATCAGTGTCTCTCTTGTATTATGTGTCTTCTGTGGTTTTTGTTTCTGCATTTGTTTTATTTTATTGCTCCGCGATCCTGTTTTTCTAACACGAGTAGAAACTCTTTCTCCAATGCGTTGTATGAATTCGTTGTATCTACTACAAAATCTGTTATAAAGCTTGCTATAATACTGTCGAGCTAACAATCTGTTGTGCAAGTGAATTTTTTGTTCACCTGCTGTAACTGCTCAATCTAAACTGAGGTCCACTCCAAAAGTTGGATCTGGTTTGTTGCATGGTTATCCTTCAACCTCAATATCAACTCCTGCAATAAGTGTGGAAAATCATAGAAAAAGACTTCATGTAGATCAGAAACACATATTTCTCAAGATATTTGCACGGTGTTACTCCAGGGTTTATGTTATATTTCTGTGCAAACTCCAACTATTTTATCTTCATCCAACTTTTGATCTCTACTTTTGTGGGATTCCATAGCCTCAACATCCCCTTATAGCGACACATTATTCTCATCGTTTGATTTAGTATTCCCTTGACCTACCTTCTGCAGATATTACAAATTTTCAAGAGATCCCATCTAGTCAATCCTATACTTTTCCAACCAACGGAAACAAAACCATTTATTGGTTATTATATTTAACTGATTTATACTTTTAACTTGATTGACCCAAGTTTCATGTCTACCGGGGTTCCAACAAAGCCTCTAAAACTATCGTCCCTCCTGGTAAACCAGAAGGAAACACAACACATAGAGTGCACTGTGCAGCCTCACCCGAGATAGTCTTATTAGATGACCTCAATAATCACGTGTTTTCAGTCCAAGATTGAGTTGAGGTATGAGAAGTGTGCGATGAGAGTTCTATTTAACTTATTAAAGCAATATACCTCCATTCATGATTATGCATGGAATATAACTAAATTCATTCATTCAACATACTAATATCTACTTAGAAATGGTGAGGAACACATGCATTCAATCACATAACACATGTTTTACCATGGTTCACCCCCTCCTGGGATATGTCCACAAAGATCTGGCTCTTAAGATCTTCTATTATAGCATTTCCAAAACTACAACACCATGCACTTTATAGTTCTTCTCAGTTCGATCGAGATCTATTATGAGGTGGACTAGATTGCACCAGGCTCCTCAGCCTACGATCTAACCCTCAATATCTACCCTCATTCCTCCTCTCCAATTCAACAACTTACAAAATTAGGTTATATATCAAAATACTACAACTCCATACACTATATCTATCTCTATCTCTCTTTCCTAACTCTTTGGTCTCTCCCTATGAAACCTAGGTATCTATATTTATACCTTTATGGATCATCAATCATTACAATGTATTGAAAAAACCCTAACCCTAATGTCATTAGGTCTTCTATGCATGCGCTCGTGCTACTCTTCCTTCCAACTGTCTCTTTTCTCATGCATGCCTTCCTTCTAAAAATAGCCTTTCTTTCCTCTTTAGTCTACTTCCAACACACACCCAAAACATATTTTTTAATGATGGACTGATATTCCTCAATCATGTCATCCTTCCATACTTTCTTCTCTACAATATCTTCATAATAGGTAGGCTTAGCATCAATGATATCACATAACAATGCCACGTAACTAGAATATGTGTTGGCACAGGGGCAGACACGGGGTTCACTCCAAGAGTGCACCAACAAGCCCTAGCTACTGGCCCTTTCGGCAACACCTACGAAGTAGATGAAGTCTCACTCGAAGCAGCTAAGAGGGGGGTTGTAGGACAAAGATGTCTACAATTAGGAGAATATCAAGTGGAACTAATACAATAATCATGCAACATTCATATATCTCTTATCAACTAGATCTACTCTATGCATCTATACATTTGATCTAACACAATAAGGTAAATAACAGTATAACAATGACAAAGATCCAGGCATCAATCACATGTATGACACAAACTGTACATGGTTCACCCTCTCTCTAGGGCTACATCCATAGAACTGTGCTTATGATATATTAAGGTAAAGCTTACAACTCTAATATGTGCTCTTAGTCAGCAAATCTTCTCTCTTCTTCTCTTTGTCTCCCACCTTCTTGTGCACCCAACTACAGGACTTGATATTCACACCCAACTGAAGAACTTAAAATACTAGAAGGCTCTCACTCTCAGCACTCCTCTCTCTCACAGTACAATAATCTCTCAACCAACAACAATCAATATAAATACCCAACACTAGTACTGACCCAACCTAGGTCCTCTCGACCTATATTTATACATTATAGTCCCTCATCGATAGCCTTAGGTAAAAACCTAGGTGTCAAAACCCTAGGTGTCTAAAACCTTAGGTCAACTTGACCCACGTTTTCAGGGCTTCACTAGCCTGTCTTTCCTCCCTTCTCGTGCGGTGCTCCAAAGCATACAATGGTGGGTTTGTCTACTTACTGAGTTGTCTACGATTCTTTTCTCTTGCTGATTTGTCATCCTTGATCTCCTCATTCAATGTCTTGTTTTTCTGTACTTCGCTCCATCTTTTCTTATTTTTTTCTTACTTTGACCCAGTGACAGTCACTGTGTCTCCCGCACAGTTTGTGTTTGACATTTTCTTCTTCGATATTTGCTTCCTTTCACAAGTAAGGGCTAGCAGGCCCCCAACACTCACCTGTGACTTGTCCCAAGGCACTTCAGTTCTGATCCTTCCAGGTCACTTCGACTTTGTACTGTAGAGTGCAACCTTTTCTTTCTGCTCCATGTCTCCTTCCCATCCTTCTGCAAACTGTCTTTTCTGTGTCTGGTACCTAGTTTCAACTGCACCTGGTACCTGGACCCTTTTATCCTTTGCTTTTATTGAGAGCTGTGAGGCAGCTGGTTGTCATAGTAAAAATTCAGCCGATTCCCATTTACTAATCCCTCTTTCCATTCTCCCTTCAATGTCTTCAGTTGCACAACTCCTCCTTCTGTAACATAGGTGATCTCATATGGCCCAATCCAATGCATTTTGAACTTCCTTGGATGTCTTATAAATTTACTATCATACACCAGTACTAAATCACCTTGCTTAAATGCCTTCTTCTTGATGTGTCTATCATGATAGGCCTTCTCTCTTTCCTTCTGTACCTGCTGATGGAATATTTCCATAAATTTGTCTTCTTCTAGTTCAACCAGCTGGTCAAGCCTCTCACAAACAGTGCCAGTATCATCCATGTATGTAAATGTAACAATTATTAAGCTCGGTACCAAGTACTCCATCGAGACAACAACTCCAAGACCATAAACCAACTTGAAAGGGGTCTGCATTGTTAATTTCTTACAAGTGATTCTATAAGCCCAGAGTACTGCTGGTACTCTTAAATCCTAGTCATCTCTATTCACATTGCAAATCTTTGTTAATGTTTTCTCCAATATTTTGTTGAATGCTTCAACTGTTCTGTTTTCTTGTGGATGGTGAGGTGTACTCTTCTGATGGTGGACTGCAAATTCTTCAGTCAGGGCTTCAACTGTCTTTTTGATGAAATCAGTGCCATATGCATATTCTCCCCCCCAACATTACCTTGTTGACCAGATACTTCAACGCAGAATGATCAGTAAACATTTTAAAGTGTCCTCCTAGTAAGTAATGGAGGAATTTTTGCAGCATGTACACCATGGCTAATGATTCTCTCTCTGTAGTAGTGTAATTGATTTCAGCTGTAGATAGCTTTCTACTAGAAAATGCTAATGGATGATCAATGTCCCCTTCTCTAGGTTGTTCTAGTGCTACTCCTAATGCAATGGAAGATGCATCAACATGCACATGAAATTCCTTGCTCCAATCTCGAAATACCAGAATAGGCGCATTCACCATCTTTTGTTTCAGTGTATCGAAGCTCTGTTGGCATTCTTCTATCCAACCAAATTGACAGTCTTTCTTTAATAAATTCTCCATTGGCACAATAATCTGAGCATATCCTTTGATAAATTTCCTATAATAGCCAGTATGTCCTAGCGCAATGCACAATTGTTTGACTGAGGTATGAGGTGGAAAATCAAATATAATTTCAATTTTGGATGGGTCCACCAACAATCCTTGCTTGAATACAATATGACCCAATAATACTCCAAATGGTGAGAATAAAATTCACTTCTTCAAATTCAAAGCAGTTTGACATTGCCTGCATTTATGCAACATTAGCCTTAGACATTCAACATGATTTTTTGGCAAACTAAAAAATAGTCTAGTCATCAAAATAGGCTTCTAAAAACTTATGCAAAAATTCTTTGAACACTTCAACCACCACCCTAGAAAAGATGGTTGGGGCATTCTTTAGTCTAAATGGAATCACTGTGTATTGGTAGGATCCCCATTCTATGGAAAATGTGGTCTTGTGGTGGTCCTCGGTAATCCGGATCTGATGGTATCCTGAAAACTCGTCTGTAAAAGAATATACCTCCTGGCCTCCCACATTGTCTAATGCTTCATCTGTAAATGGTGTAGGGAAGGGGTCATGCAAACAGGCATCGTTCAGCGTTCTATGGTTCACACATATTCTAATCTTGTATGTCTTCTTGTCTTGTACTATGATAGGGCTGATCCACTCCAACTCTTCGACAGGGTCAATAATCCCTACTTCCAACATTTTGTCGAGCTCAATCTTCACTTTTTCCTTATATTTTGGGTTCAATATGTAGGGTCTTTGCTTTATTGGCTTCACATCTAGTTTCAAAGGTAATCTCATTTCTCCCATAGGTCCTTTGATACCCTTCATATCTGTGAACATGGTCGGAAACAAGTTCTGATACTTGTGCAGTAATTCTGTAATTTTGTCAATGGTAGCAGCATCCCAGTAATCTCCGATATTGGCAATCTTTGGTGTCTCCTTTGTCCCAATATTAACTTTCTTTATCTTGATCAGTTTTCCAATAAATGGTAGTTCAACTCCTGGTCCTTCCACATCCTTGTGGCCTTCTGTCTCAACAATGTTTACCTTCCTCAGATCATCATCTTCGTCGGTATTAATGTTGTAACATCTTTGTAATTTCTAGAATGGCGTAGTCCATTCATCTTCTTCTTGCTCCAAAGGGAGGCTAGATGAATCTTTAAATAATTTCTACCTCACAATATTTAATTCTTGATCTATTGAGGGAAATTCACTTTCAAAGAAAAAGGTGGTTACAAAATTCTAAAGCATACCTTCCCAATCTACAGTGATAAGGCATAAATCTGCTTGAAGGTACCAGTTAATAAGGGTCGTGTCCAGCGTGTTAATGAATCTATGTACCCATTATTCTCAAGGAATGTCACTCCAGGCCTCTTCATAGCTTTGTACATGGTCCTTTGGGCAGCTTAGACTTGTGTACCTCACTTCGCAGCTTCCTACTTGTGCTGAAAACCGCGTTGTCATCAAGGTTTGACATTGTGTCTAGTCTGTGATATTTCTTTTATGTGTCCCCCACCATCTTGCTGGTGTAGATTTAAGAGCCTCTTCCATAGCCAACAACCTCTATTGTGTTGGTACAATTGTTTCAATGTCCATCAAGGAGGATTCTAAAGGATTCAGACCATCAAAGGTAGGTAAGTTACCTGTTGTAGTACCAATCCAGTGAACTTCTCTGATTAGTTGACAACATCTCCTTATGGATACTTCATACATCTAGTTCTACCAGTTCTCCAGCGCTTCTTCTAAATCTGATGAACACGCGCCATCACTTCGCCAACTTAGATTCCCATCGGTAGTAGGGTTAATGTAATCGTACTGTCTGTCTATTAATTTATAGATGTTTTCGAGCTCATATGCATAGTCTTCTTCTCTGATGGGATTTGTATACCATAGACCTTCATCTAGATCTAAGGGTGCAATGAACCTAAGGCCATCTCCTTCAAATGTCATGCATCCTTTCTTTAAGTCGACCACAGTAGAATTGATGAAGGCCCAATCAATTCCTAGTAATGCAGGTTAAGAGAAACTATCATCAACAACTTCAATTACCTCAAAGTCTGCAAAGATTCTAACTCCGTCGATGTCCATGGGGACATGATCCAATTGTCCAAATGGGATGACAACTTGCTGATTAGTCATGCGAAGCCTGATAGGGGAGTATATCAGCTTAGGGTTTCCCATCAGTGCCCAAGTTTGCTTCATCATGACGTTGACCTCCGACCCTAAGTCGAGGACCACATAGTCTTTATCGTACTCTCCTATTTGAGCATTCAAATGTAATTCTTTGTTTGTTCTTCTCTTCTTACCAATCTGGTGTACTGCCCTATTCAACAAGGGGTCTACCTTACCTAGCTCATACTACCTGATTAGTTTCTGTAACTCTTGTACATATTTATCATCCTAAATTAATTTAAGACAAATGTACAAAAAGTCGATGAGCATACTTACCTCTTTTCCTTATTTATGCACAACCGATTGATCAAATTTCTGAGGCATTCCGTACTCTTTTACTTTTGGTTGTGTTCTATATGAGGATCCTTGGTTCCTCTTGAACTCCTGTCTTGCTTCCTCAAAGATTTGTCTTTCTTTCTTTTCATCAAAATCCCGAGTCTTCTCCTCATCTTTCTTGATACCTGACTCTTCTGTGATCTTTCTTTGGGTTTTTCTATCCTCTCTTGTAGCAGTGCCTCCTCGAGTAATGACAACAAATCTAGGTTTGGTTACACGAGGTTCATCATATATCAGTTGTACTTGTGGGTTCTGTCGGGGTCCTCGTCTTTCCTGAAGCTTAGCTAGTAGCATAGAGCATTCTTCTATGATGTGCTCAAAAGAGTTACAATAATTGCAGTTTGTGAAAGGGTTCTGACAATCCCTTGCTAAGTGTCCTGGCTGCGCGCAGTTATAACAGATTATTTGTTCTTGGCCTTGGACCATACCTTTTCCTCGTCCTCTGTATCCACCGCGAGGAGTGAAGTTTCCTCTCCCTGGAGAGTTGTACTGTGGAGTATTTCCTTCTTGTTGTAGCCTTGAATCTTGTATATGTCTCTCAACCTCTCATGCATGAGATTGTAATCTCTACAATCTCAATCATCATGCCCTACTAATTTACAAAATGTGCAGTACAAGTTTGTGGGTGTCTGAACATACTTCTTCATGTAATAGAACTCACCTGGGAGATGTCTATTTCTACACACATCACACCAAGGCAGGTTAACTTGCTTCAAGAGGCTCGATGCTCCTGAGGCCAAATACTCATGGAATAAGGGACAATGTTCCTTATCACGACCTTTTGATTTGTATCTCACACACCAAACATATTCCCTTTTATATTTTCCCTTATCTTTCTTCATATCCTCGACCTATAAAGAAAAACTGGTTAGCTGACTCAAGATCTGGCTCATGCCTGAGCTCGATTCTCCCATAGGTGTTGATTCAAGCTTCATGGCGATTTCCAAAGATTCTTCCTACAATGAAATATTCTGTTGCATTAGAGGGACTCTGATGTGTGGTAAAAATGCAGTGATGAACCATTCTTTGTTCTGTTCATTGGGGATATGAAAAGTTAATCGGCCTGTTAGGGTCTTGAATCTTTGGTCAAACTCCCAAACAAGTTCTGCTACCGTTTGTTTGATCTCTTTTATCTCTATAATACATTGTGACTCCAACTTAGGTTTCTTAAACTCTGCAATCAACGCATTCTTGATCTCATTTAGTGGCTTAGGTTGCACCAGTCCTTGGACAAGTTTCATGTACCAGTTCAATGCGTGGTCCCTTAGCATAGTGATGAACTAGGTTCTCTTGATGGCTTTGTCGGTGATACTTTTAATATTCCATACGACTTCACACATAAACCAATGTTGATCTAGATCTTTAGTTCCATCTCTTGTAAATATAGGGAGCCTCATTTCATCATCCATAGAGATGACTAGGCTTCTTGTCTAAGTAGATGCTAAGCTACCAGTAACAGTGCTCTAAGGACTCTGGTGGTTTTGACTATTCTGATCGCTAAGTACTGTTGAGACAATAGAAAAATTAATGTTGCTTACTTCAGTAGTTCTTTAGCTTCCCCTTCTTCTATTTTGGTGGGCTCTAAATGTTCTTTGTCGGTTATATCTACCTCTTCTCCACTGTAGAAACCCTCTTCTCCGTAGTTTTGCTTAAACAAGTTCTCAAGGTGAACCCCTTAGAATACTTTGCCACTACACATATGTCTTGCTTCTGTGTCACTGTCGCTATCCGAGATCTTGAACATTATTATTTTTAAGTCCGACCAATCTACTGTATCTTCAAGATGTGGTTTTCATGCAAAAGCATCTCGATTCTCAGCTTCAGAAAGTGAAATTTTTTTCCTTTGGGTCCTTTGAAAAAGTATCTCTCGGCTTGGCTATACAATTTTTTTCTGTCAACAACAAACTTGGTGATATACCCTCCAATGGTACTATCAAACCAATGATCTACTACTCTGGATACAACGTTGTCAACTCTCTTGACCTTCTGGATCAATGCAGATGTCCAAACCACATGAGGTCTAGATCTAGTCTCGAACTGGGTATCGGCTAACCTAGTCAACCATTCATACAACTCTTGGTGGATTCCGCCAAAGAAGATCTCGTGAATGTCAGTGAAGATGTATCTCTGTAGCCAATCTTTAGTACTCAATTTAGGGTTCTTATTCTAGGCTTCAACGAAGTCCCTCTCTTGATCCTCTATCCACTTTTGAATCTCGGTCTTTGATGGGAACCACCTTGACATTCCCTTAAACAGATTATTGTCCTGACAACAAAACCATTTGTTGGCACAGGGGTAGACCCGGGGTTCACTCCAAGAGCGCACCAACAAGCCCTAGCTACTGGCCCTTTCGAAAACACTTGCAAAGCAGATGTAGTCTCACTCAAAGTAACTAAGAGGGGGGTTGTAGGACAAATATGTCTACAACCAGTGGAATATCAAGTGGAACCAATACAACAATCATGCAACATTCATATATCTCTTATCATCTATATCTACTCTGCGCAACTATACATCTTATATAACATAATAAGGTAAATAACAATATAACAATGACAGAGATCCAGGCATCAATCAGACGTATGACACAAAATATACATGGTTCACCCTCTCTCTAGGGCTATTTCCATAGAACTGTGCTTATGATATATTAAGGTAAAGCCTACATCTCTGATCTATGCTCTTAGTCAATAGATATTCTCTCTTCTTCTCTCTGTCTCCCACCTTTCTGCAAACCCAGCTACAGGACTTGATCTTCGCACCCAACTGAAGATCTTACAATACCATAAGGCTCTCACTCTTAACACTCCTCTCTCTCATAGTACAATAATCTCTCAACCAACAACAATCAATATCAATACCCAACACTAGTACCGACCTGACCTAGGTCCTCTTGACCTCTATTTATACATTATAGTCCCTAACCGATAGCCTTAGGTTGAAACCTGGGTGTCAAAACCCTAATTACCCAAAACCCTAGGTGTCTAAAACCCTAGGTCAACTTGACCCGTGTTTTCAGGGCTTCGCCAGCTTGTCGTGTTTGACCTTTTCTTCCTCGATATTCGCTTCCTTTCACAACCAAGGGCCAACAATATGGTTGATTTTTCTTTCTTTATTTGAAATATCCATATCGGGAACCATACTTTTCGAAATCCTAAATAATTTCACGAGACCAAATTGGTCTTCTTTTCTTTGTATTTGTTTCTACAGGTCTTTGTGGTTCTACCATTTCATGGTCCTTTGGATCATGCCCTTATGGCCCAACATCATTACATGCAACTATATCTACAACTCTATGAGCTTCAAGCTCTTCATCATGAATCTCATCCGTATGATTCTACCTCAACTACTGAAGGTTGCATCCTCATTGAAGGTAACATCTTTGATAATCTCAATCTGTCTATAACCAGGGATGTCAACTCTATATTTCTTCAACGTCTCACTATATCCAACAAATACACCCTTCTTTCCTGAAGGATCCAAATTTGATCTCTTAGCTTTGGGAACATGCACATACATTGGACAACCAAATATCTGCAGGTGGATGACCTTTGGATTTTCTCCTGTAAACATTTCTTCTGGTGTCTTGTTCCCAAGTACATAGTGGGGACTTATGTTCTGCACTTATACAACATTCCTGGTTTCTTCTACCTATAGATGCATAGGTAAGTCTTGATCATGAATCATAGCCTTTACTGCTTCCATTATTGTTTGGTTCTTTCTTTTTTCTACCCCATTCTGTTGAGGATTGTAGGGAGTAGTGAGCTCCCTCTTAATCCCAGCTTATCTACAGAATGATTTGAAATCACCTGAGGTGAACTCTCCTCCATTATCTGATCTCAAAGTATTTATCTTCTTTTTAGAGAGTTTTTCAACAAGGGATTTGAATTCTTTGAACTTGATAAATAATTCACTTTTTGTTTTCAAGAAATAAATCCAAGTCTTATGTGGGAAATCATCAATAAATGAAACATAATATTCATACCCATTAAGTGAAGTAGCTGACATTGGTCCATACACGTCTGAATGCATGATGTCCAAAAATCCTTTAGCTTTGTTGTCACTGCTTGGAAACAAACTCTTTACATTCTTACCTTGTGCACATCCTTTGCATGTACCTTCATGATCCACTTGAATCTCTGGCAAACTTGTTACTATATTTCTTATTATTGGTAATGCTTTGTAATGTAAGTGAGAAAACCTTCTATACCATAGCTCACTTGGATTTACGATGTTGTGTATTAATGCTAAATCTGAGTGTCCATTTAATTTGTATAGACCTGATTTTTAGACACCAATAACAATAACATCATCAAGAGACTTTCCTCTTGGCCACATAATAAATTCACCAACAATAAAGGAAACTCTGAATCCTTTCTCTTCCAATGTTGAAATAGAAAGGATATTTTTCTTTAAACTAGGTACATACTAGACATCTTTTATCTTCAAGGGTTTTCCAGAATCGAACTTGTAGGAGGTTTCTCCTACTCCTTTAATGGGATATTGATAATCATCATCGAGATTCACCTTATGAGTTGAATCCTTCTAAACCAGATCTGAGAGAGAATCCTTGTAACTAGCCATGTTCTTAGAAGCACCACTATCAACAAGCCATGTGTCACTTCCATGAGTGACTGTTCTTGTGAGAGATTATATCAATACATGTTATTCACTTGAATCATAATATTTTATTTTCTTTTGAGCAGGTTCATCATCTTTTGTGGCATGAGCATGGTGTATTTTATTTTTTCCTTTTCTGATTTGCTCTTTCATGAGAGGACAATTTCTTGCAATGTGTCGCATATTCTAACAACACAAGCATTTATAGCTTGAGTAATATTTTTGAGTCTCTTGAGACTTCCGTGACTTCTGAAAAATATTGGGGGGGATGATCCTATTTCATGCTCTTTCCTTTTCATTCATGTACTTCTAGTGCTTGCTCATCATTGCCCAAATTTTCTTCTCTTGCTTCCAGTCTGGATTCTTCTTGAGTGCAATCTTCCCATAGCATGCTGAACTTTGTTATATTTCTTCTAGAATAAATTCCATGAATAAATGATTCCCAAGACTTTGGGAGACCATTCAATGTATTCATTACTAGCTCAACTTCTTCAACTGTGTCTCCAATGGCTTCAATTTGTTCTTTGATTTGAGACAACCTTGTGAAGTAGGATTGAATGGTTTCTGAATTCCACATCTTCACATTCTTGAGTTGTGTCCTCAAGGTCATATTTCAATTGATATTATTGCCTTCATATAATCAGGATAAGGAATTGAAAATTTGTTTCAGGGTATTTAATGATGAAACATGGGGGATCAAGTGATCCTTGATAGAATCTACAATAATCCTCTTTGCCTTAACCAGATTCTTCTTGTACTTTTCCTTAGCTTCATCTCCCTCTGGCTCTGCAACTTCTTCTTCAATGAAGCCTTATAGATCATTTTCCTCTAGGATGAGCATCACTCTATACTTCCATGCTCGAAAGTTATCAACACCCTCAAGATTCTCATCAAGTTTAGTATTGATAGTCATTGTTCCCGAGCACTGGAAATATAAAGGAAACTTAAGATTTTGCATAAATGGAATTTGAACTTACCAGTGGATGCGCTATGCCAATGATACCTCCTTTCTTCATGAATCAACTTCAACGCAATCAATATATGCCAAAAACCTTGACCTAAGGTTTTTTGAGGAAACCCTAATTTTTTTCAACTTCAGAATTTTGTAGATCTAATCCAGGGAAAAGATGTAGCCTCCTTAGGAGACCTTCTTGGTGGATTTTGTAGGTGCTCAATGAGCTTGAAAATGAGGGAAAATGATGATATTCCTTCCAATGGTTAGACTATTATGAAGGAAACCAACTTGATACCATGTTAAAGTTTTGATATGCTTGTTTAACCATAGACAATGTCACATAATTGTCA
>ML778310.1:474628-485744 GCA_009831015.1 Picea engelmannii
AAAACCACAAATAAATGGGTCAACAACCCTTACTTTTCCCACTTTACACAAAAATAATATTTAATTCATAATTTTCACATGAAAGAAACCCTAAAGTAAGACATCACCCTTCTAGGGCAATGTTTTGGCACTTAGAAGCAAAATGTTGGGTTGAGGATGAATGTAATAGGCCTACAAAGGCCATGTGTCCTTATTCAAATTATTTCCTCCATGATCCAAGGTGATCTTCCTTTAATCATTCCATGTGTCCTCAACACCACCAAATTGTAACCCATGCACGATGTCAGGCCCTCAAAGTGTGAGGTTTTGGCCTCCAAAGGAAAAAAATTGGGCTAGTAGGGGCATGGGTGATGTACTTCAAGGCATCTCTTAGGCCTCTAAAGGCTATCATCATCATCCAAAGTGTGGACTATGGTATCCAACCTGTGGGATTCAAGCCCCAAGGAATCCCAAACTAGGCATGTTCTTCCAAATCTGTTCACTAAACAAGGTCCTGCAAAGACAATGAATAGACCCTCCAAGGATCTCAATTAAAATGCATCATGATGAGTAAATCAATTCAATAAAAGAACCACCTAAGAAAGTGCATAAAAAACCACCTCATCAAAATAACCAAGTGCTCAAAGACCTTATGGAATTTTCCAAGTTTAGGTATGAGAGGATTGAACAAGGCAACCTATTGGGTGAATCATTACCTAGGTCAAGGAGTGTTTCTCAGGTGAAACCAATTTCTAAGACATGTGGAGAAGATGATAGATATTGGGGGATAAAATTTTGGGCATGGGGTTCATGACATACAATGGATCATAGTGTCTCATTTATGGTTTCCTTTGTAGAGGGTGTGCTTCACCTTCGTTTTCAATGCATCATTTTTCTAATCCCATTTATTGCCATTAATTAATTAAAGTTTGAACACTGGGTACTCCCTATAGTGAATCTATTATCTTGGAGGGAAATACCACAATGTCACTTGAAGCTATAGGTACAAAAAGTACCATATGCATGGAAAGAAAGGAACAATGCATGAGTGTACACACCTCAACAATTGGGACGCTTATATAATGTGAGTTTTTGCTTTTGAAGGTCTTTGATTTTTTAGGAGAAACATTTCATTTCTCTCAAGACCTTTTAGGTGAGCGTCTGGAAAGTTCATAATCAGTATTTTATCTTTTTCTAGCTATCACTTCATCAAGGTATCACCCCCTATGTTTAATCATGTAATACCATAAATATAAGTCAAGCACATAATAATCACGAACATAAATAGACATATAATCAATCATGAAAAGAAACTGATGGAGATGGGTGGGAGGGAGGAGATCATCCTGGAAAGAGAAACTGCAAGCCTAATCATCCCTAAAATCCTACCTGAAGTGATAACCACAAGCTCGATCAACCCATCTCTAAAGAGGACTACAATATATAGACGATGGTTCATCTTCATCTGCACAAAAAGATCCACTTCTTATATAGGACTGAGAGGAGATGAGAGATAGAAAGAAAACTAAGTGTCTTCCCTTAGAAGAAGATAAGAGGTAAGGGATAACCTCATTTCCAAAGAGAGAAAAGTGTTGCCTCTTCATCTGGGAAACCTTGTAAAAATCCTAAGATGAAAATACTTTTTTTTTTAGAGTGAGCCTTTGATTGATTTTGGATGGCCACGTCCTGGTGTTCATCTAAAATTGAGGATGAAGGCGACCAAAATTACTCATAGAACAAGTTTGCATCCCCAAAAGGATCTGCATCACAACTCCCAAGGGATTACTAAAAATCACCTTGAAAATGTTGTGATAGTTCATCCTTGAATGGATGAAAAAAATCTGTAACCATATCATCATCATGCTTCCAAACATATGAATCATACACACATTAAGACCAATCCTTTGAAGATGAAAACTCAACCCCTTTTCCTTGAGAGATACCCTCAATGTTGTAAATGGGGTCTCTCTAAAAAATGAAATGACCAAAATCCCATTTGTGTCTCCCAATGTGTATGAAATTGTCTATATACTCATCAACCATATCCAAGGGTTCTTTCATAAGACCATCAGTACGACTGGAAATGAACATATATTTGTCTTCTTCTATAGGGAGAAGAAAGGTTGGGGTGGCTTCAACTAGATCTTTAGATTCTTCATCATTGAGATTAGTTTCTTCTTCAACTTCATGTGCAGGAGGACCCCAAGCCTAGACAACCTCACCCTCATAAAGTGGGAGAAAATATAATTATGTCTCAACATGTTGCGCCTCGTCAAAATTCTTCTTTTTCTTTATGGACATGCACTTGCATCGCCTCTTCATCACAAGGGGCTTGATCCTTAATGAAAAAATCTTTGTTAGTGTTTTCCAAAAAGGATCGATTTCATCCAAGGGTTCCTCTAATACTTCTTCACTTCCAAGGTCATGGAATAAAGTATCATCGTTATATTAGAAAGGGTTCCTCTAATAATTCTTGATGTGTGGGAGGAAAAGAAACTTGGATGTCTTCATCAAATGGAAGGACATATATAAAAAATTCATTTTCATCAAATGTCTTGTTCTGATCTTCAACATGAGAAACTTCATCAAGATATTATTGGTAACTTCCTTCATATATCTATCCTTCAAACACTTCTTCATATATCTATCCTTCAAACATTTCTTCATATATCTATCCTTCAGGGATAGTTCTTTGACATATTTTTGAAATAAGTCTTTTACAAGATTCACCGATTCCTCAGTAGCTTCATTAGCAACTTTTCCCTTTTCCATATGAGATCAAGGCTTATCAAAGTATGGAAAAGGGGGAAATAGGGAATGGTGCATTCTTGGAAGGTGGAGTCGCCAGATGAGCCTCAAGAAGAGCTCATCAAGGGTGGAAGGGGAGCATCCTTCAAGTGGAGTCGCCAGGAAAGATAGGGGTAAAGGATTTGGGAAGGAATCTTTCCAAAGTGTCATTAGGGCATGAAAGAGGATTCCAAATCCTCCTCGACAATGGTGCCAAAATGTTATCGCACAAACTGTAGTTTGGGAAAAGAAAAACCCAATCCACAAGATGGTGATAACGATGAGAGAGTTTACCAACTTTCAGCTTAGATAAACCCTCCCCTCACTTTAGTGAAGGATAAATACAACAAAATGTGGGAATCCTAATTGACCCTAAGGAGAAATGATATGGAAAGTGATACTTATAAACAAATTCCCCTATAGTTCAAGTTTCTAAGTGGAAAATGACTTGGTAACAAGTCTCGATACTGATTTAAGGTTTCCAAGTCTTTGAGTACTTACAGAGAGTGATTTTACCTTCTTGAGACACAAGAAAACACAATATACAAGACCAATATTCCAATGGATAGGCAAGTTAATATTGCTGTCCCTATTTGCAGCAATCAACATAAATATATATAAGAAAATAAATGAATGCTAATTGTATAAATAACCATCCAAAATGTAAAATAGTTATCGAACAATAAAGGGGTAAACAAACAACTTATTATCCAATGTTTAAAATCAAGTTTAGATGGTTAATTAGGGCCATTGTAAAGTATTTTCAGAGTTCATAACTAACAACCAAGTGGCTGTAGCATTAAGTTGCTACAGTAGCAACTTTCCACCACTAAAATCAACAAACAAGTTTTCCAAATGATAGCCAAGGTCAAACAAATGATTAAGGGCCACTTGCTAGTGAATTTTAGAAGTAGAATTGTTAGAAAAATGAGTTTGAATGAGGGTTTTTGCAGCCCTAATGGATGTAGGTTTAATTTTTAACAATGGTAAGAAATTCTTGGAAAAATGAGATGCCCTAGTGGCTTTATGACATGTGTAGCATATAGATTAAGTTCCGCTTAAAACAATTTCAATATCTAAACTTTTCACAATTACCAACGCAATAATTTATTTCTCCAATGCATGAGGACTAGTGCCTTTACTGTTGAGTGATGAAGTCTCTTGATAAAATGAGTTGGCAATGTTACTTCCTTGGGGGTGTAATACCTTTTACTCCCCAAGGCAAGCAAGACCTACAAGGAAAGACTAGGACGGTGTAGTCCCTTTTACTCCTCCTAGTATCCTTTGCACAATAGATTATTCAAGAAGAAAATGGAATTGGAGGAGTTGTATGCCCTTATACTCCCCAAGAATTTATCACATTAACATTGCATCCAAGAAAGAAATAGCATGTAGCGTGAGAATCCTTACCTAGTTTAAGCATCAACAAGACAAACCCTAATTTCACCAAGTAAATTCGACCATAAATAAAGAATAGACCTTCAAGAGAGCTAGTGCATCAATCATCCATCAAATAGAAAAGAAAAATCATCACATGAGGATGTTCCAAGAAGAGATAGGTAGAAAATTGCCAAAAAATGCGCATTTTTACCAAGTAGTCTCTTCTCAAGTGAGAAGGCTATGATCAAATGAAATAGAAGTGATCTCTATTTATACTAATCTTCTAAAAAGAGTTTCTCCACTTAATTTTAGGGAAAACCTCAAAGAAAGGGGTCAAAACCCCTTAATTTTACCCTCTTACACAATAATAATATTTAATTCATAATTTGTGCATGAAAGAAACCATAAAAGTAAGATGTCACCCTTCTAGGGCAACGTTTTGGAACTTAGAAGAAAAAATTTGGGTTGAGGATGAATGTAATAGGCCTCCAAAGTCCATGTGTCCTCATGCCAAGTATTTCCTCCATGATCCAAGGAATTCTTCCTTCAATCATGCCATGTGTCCTCATCACCACCAAACTCTAACCCATGCATGATGTCAAGCCCTCAATGTGTGATGTTTTAGCCTCCAAAGGAAAAAAAATTGGGTTAGTAGGGTCATGGGTGAGGTCCTTCAAGAAATATCTTAGGCCTCTAAATGATGTCATCATCATCTAGAGTGTCGGTCATGGTATCCAACCTATGGGCTTCAAGCCATAAGGAAGCCCAAGATAGGCTTGTTCTTCCAAATTTTTCCACCAAACAAGGTCTTGCAATGACAATGAATACACCCTCCAAGGATCTCAAGTCAAATGCATCATGATGAGTAAATCAAGTCAATAAAAGAGCCACCTAAGCATGTGTATCAAAAACCACCTCATCAAAATAAACAAGTTCTCAAAGACCCTATGCAATTTTCAAAGTTTAGGTATGAGAGGGTTGACAAGGTAACCTATTGGGTGAATCTTCACCTAGGTCAAGGAGTGTTTCTTAGGTGAAACCCCTTTCTAAGACATGTGGAGAAGATGATATAGATGAGGTAAATATTTTTTGGGCATGGGGTTCATGACATACAAGGGATCATGGTGTCTCATTTATGGGTACCTTTGTAGAGAGTGTGCTACATCTTCGTTTTCAATGCATCCTTTTTCCAAGCCCATTTATTTCCATTAATTAATTAAAGTACAAAAAATGGGTACTCCCTATAGTGAACAGATTATCTTGGGGGTAAATACCACAGTTTCACTTGAAGCTAGAGGTACACAGAGTGCCATATTCATGGAAAGAAAGGGACACTGCATGAGTGTAGACACCTTAACAAGTGGGACGTCTACATAATGATAGTTTTTTCTTTTGCAGGTCTTTGATTTTTTAGAAGAAACATTTCATTGCTCTCAATATCTTTTTGGGAGAGCATATGGAAGGTTCATAATTAGGATTTTATCTTTTTCCAACAACCTCCCCTCTAGTCCTTCAACCCCTTCTTCCCATGAAATGAGGGACAATCCTTTCTTGGGTCAGTACACCTGAAAATAATAAAAGATAAGGAGATGAGGGTATGGAGTGTGGAAAGTGACAAGTATGGTTGGGAATGGCATAATGACTCATCAAGGGGAACTCCCAGTAGAAAACCAATCCCTAAGGGTGACCACTTACTAGGGCACAATGTCAACCACCAAGGTGAAACAATGCAAAGAGAATAATGTCCAAGAAGATGTTACATAATCAAAACCAATTTTAAATGCAATAAACTCAAATTCCCCAAAGATTGAAATGACACTCACTATAATACAAGGCTTGTACCTCATGGAGAAAGACTCAATTTCGTCCTGAAGCAAGATGGTGTGTGGATAACCTCATGATGAACCATGAACATGTGGTGGTGAAGCAGGTCTCCATCTATGCAAGTGGACATTTCTGGTCAATATGTCTCTCAATACTCCATGTCTACAACCCAAGAGCCTTAAGACATCATATCCTTAGTTATCCCTAGAATTGGGTATAACATTTGGCTCCTACTTGGGGACATGTACTTGTCGTAGAGTGCATGAGAAATGCAACATATACTGGTAGACCTATGCCTACACACAATGAAGCAACAATCTATTAAGAGTAGGATAGCTCACTCACCCTTTGTTCATATAATAAAAAGCTAGAAATGACAACTAATATAGAAAATAATGTTTTTAGCATTTTTTGTGTATATGATGAAAAGAGAAACATGTAAATAAATAATGAAAGTAAATAAAAATGAAAGGAAACTGAACTACCATGAGAAATCAAAGTGAATATGCAGGAAATATAAATGACCTACCTACTTACCTGGGGCCTTAGAGCCCTGAAGATCAGGTGGTAGGTGATGTTAGGTGAAGTCATAAAACTAATGCAACCATTTTTCCATCACTTCAACAAGGTATCGCCCCATGCATTTAATCATGTAATACCACAAAGATAAGTTGAGAACATAATAATCATGAACATCAATAGACATATAATAAATCATGAAAAGAAACTAATGGAGATGGGTGGGAGGGAGGATATCATCCTGGAAAGAGAAACCGCAAGCCTGATCATCTAGAAAATACTGCATGAAGTGATAAGCACAAGATCGATCAACCCATCTCTGAAGAGGACTACCATATATAGATGATGGCTCATATTCATATGCAAACACAAATCCTTTTCTTGTCGAATACTGAGAGGATATGAGAGATTGGAAGAAAACCACATGGCTTTCCAGAGAAGAAGATATGAGTTAAGGGACAAACTCATGTCCAAAGAGAGAAAAGCATTGCCTATTCATCTGGGAAACCTTGTAAAAATACTCAAGATGGAAATACTTTCTCTTTGTAGAGTGAGCCTTTGATTGCTCTAGGATGGCCATGACCTAGTGTTCATATAAAATTGAGGATTAAGACAGTTGAGAGTCCTCATAGAAAAAGTTTGTATCCCTAAAAGGATCTTCATCACAACTCCCAAGGGGTGACTAAAAATCAACCTCAAAATGATGTGAAAAGTCATCCTTGAATGGATGGAAAAAATATGTAAACATATCATCATTAGGTTGCCAAACATTTGAATCACAAATGCATGAAGACCAATCCTTTGAATATGAAAACTCAACCCCTTTTTCTTGAGAGATACCCTCAAAGTTGTAAATGGGGTCTCTATGAAAAATGAAATGACCAAAATCCCATTTGCGTCTCCCAGTCTGTATGAAATTTTCTATATACTCATCAACCATATCCAAGGGTTCTTTCATAAGACCATCAGTACGACTTAAAATCACCATCTCTTTGTCTTCATGTGTAGGAAGAATAGAGGCTAGGGTGAATTCAACTGGATCTTCAGATTCTTAATCATTGAGATTAGTTGCTTCTTCAACTTCATGTGCAGGAGGACAACAAGCCTAGAAAACCTCACCTTCATCAAGAGGGAGAAAATATAATGATGTCTCAACATGTTTTGCCTCATCATAATTCTTATTTTACTTAATGAACATGCCCCTCCATCACTTTTTCATTACAAGGAGCTTGATCCTTAGTGAAAAATGCTTTGTTTGTGTTTTCCAAAAAATATCTATTTCATCCAAGTGTTCCTCTAATACTTCTTCACTTCCAAGGTCATGGAATAAAGTATCATCAAGATATTCAAGAGGGTTACAACTCAACATGTTCTCTTATTGATGCGTGAGAGGAACATTAACTTGGATGTCTTCAGCAAATGGAAGTGGAGATATAAAGACTTCATTTTTATCAAATGTCTCATTTGGATCTTCAATATGAGAAAATTCATCGGTATCTTCTTGGTATCTTCCTTCATATATCTATCCTTCAAACATTTCTTCATCCCCAAGGGCTAGTTCTTTGACATTTTTTTGAAATAACTCTTTTGCAAGATTCATTGTTCCTCAACAACTTCATTAACATCTTTTTCCTTTTCCATCTATAAAAGTTCCCTCCTCGAGGCACGAAAAGCTCTAGACGAGGGTTCATCCCATGGTGCCATAATTCCATTGATTGAAAAGGCATGTCAATGGAGTCACTAGATGATATCAAGGCCATCAAAGGATGGAAAAGGGGGAACCAAGGAAAGGTGGTTTCTTGGAAGGTGGAGTCACCAGATGAGCCTCAAGAAAATCTCATCAAGGGTGGAAGGGGAATTTCCTTCAAGTGGAGTCATCAGGAAATCTAGGGGTAAAGGATTTTTGAAGGAATCTTGATAAAGTGTCATTAGGGCACGAAAGAGGATTCAAAATCCTCCCTGACAATGATGCCAAAATTTTATCGCACAAACTGTAGGTTGGGAAAATCCAAACCCAATCCACAAGATGGCGATAATGGTGGGAGAGTTTACCCACTTTCACCTCAGATAAACCCTCCCCACTCTTTAGTGAAGGATAAATTCAAAATAAGGGGGGAATCTTAGGTGACCCTAGGGGGAAATGAGATGGAAAGTGATACTTATGAAGAGATTCCCCTATAGGTCAAGTTTCTAAGTGGAAAATGGCTTGGTAACAAGTTTCAAGAGTGGATTAAGGTTTCCAAGTCTTTGAGTATCCACAAAGAGTGATTGTACTTGCCTGAGACATAAGAAAACACAAGATAAATGACCAATATTCCAATGGATAGTAAATTTAACATTTCTTTCCCTATTTGCAACAATCAGCATAAATATATATCAGCAAATAAATGAATGCTAACTGCAGAAATAACCATCCAAAATGTAAAGTATCTATCGAACAATAAAGGGGTAAACAAACAACTTATTATCCAATGTTTAAAATAAAGTTTAGATGGTTAATTAGGGCCTTTGTAAAGTGTTCTCAGAGTTCTGAACTAACAACCAAGTGGTTGTATCATTAAATTTCTACAACAATAACTTTCCACCACTAAAATCAACAAACTGGTTTTCCAAATGACAGCCAAGGACAAGCAAATAATTAATGGCCACTTGATAGTGAATTTTAGGGGTACAATTGTTAGAAAAATGAGTTTTAATGGGGTTTACTGTAGACCTATTGTCTGTAGGTTTAATTTTTAACAGAATTAAGAATTTCTTTGCCAAATGGGATGACCTAGTGGCTTTAGGACATGTGTAGATTATAGATTAAGTTCCACTTAAAACAATTTCAATATCCCAACTTTTCACAATTACCAATGCAATAATTTATTTCTCCAATGCATGAGGAATAGTGCCTTTACTATTGGGTAATGGAGTCTCTTGATTAAATGAGTTGGCAATGTTATTTTCTTGGGGGTGTAATCCCTTTTACTCCCCAAGGAAAACAAGATGAACAAGGAAAGACTAGGAGGGTGTAAGCCCTTTTACTCCTCCTAATATCCTTTGCACAATAGATTATTCAAGTAGAAAATGGATTTGGAGGGGGTTTTATTCCATTATAATCCCAAATAATTTATCACATTAACCTCGCAACCAAGAAAGAAAGAGCATCTAACATGAGAATCCTTACCTAGTTGAAGCATCAACAAGACAAACCCTAATTTCACCAAGTAAATTCCACCATAAAGAAAGAATAAACATTCAATAGAGCTATCTCATCAATAATCCATCTAATAGCAAAGAAAAAATCATCACATGAGAATGTTCCAAGAAGAGATAGGTAGAAAACTGCCAAAAATTGCCAAAAATTGCTCACTTTTGCCAAGTAGTCTCTTCTCAAGTGAGAAGGCTATGATCAAATGAAATAGAAATGATCTCTTTTTATACTAATCTTATAAAACGAGTTTTTCCACTTAATTTTAAGGAAAAACACAAAGAAATGGGTCAAGAACCCTTACTTTTCCCCTTTTACACAATAATAATATTTAATTCATAGTGTGCACATGAAAGAAACCCTAAAAGTAAGACGCCACCCTTCTAGGGAAACATTTTGGCACTTTGAAGAAAAACATTGGGTTGAGGATGAATAATCTAGGCCTCCAAAGGCCATGTGTCCACATGCCAAGTTTTTCCTCCATTATCCAAGGCATTCTTCCTTTGATCTTACCATGTTTCCTCATCACCACCAAACTCTAACCCATGCATAACATCAAGCCCTTAAAGTGTGATGTTTTGGACTCCAAAGGAAAAACATTGGGATAGTAGGGGAAAGGGTGAGGTACTTCAAGGAATATCTTAGGCCTCCAAAGGCTATCATCATCATCTAGAGTGTGGGCCATGGTATCCAACTTGTGGGCTTCAAGCCCCAAGGAAGCCCAAGCTAGGATTTTTCTTCCAAATATGTCCACCAAACAAGGTCCCTCAAAGACAATGGATACACCCTCCAAGGATCTCAAGTCAAATGCATCATGATGAGTAAATCAATTCAATAAATGATCCACCTAAGAATGTGCATAAAAAACCACCTCATCAAAATAAACAAGTGTTCAAATACCCTATGCAATTTTCCAATTTTAGGTATGAGAGGGTTGACAAGGTGACCTATTGGGTGAATCGTCCTCTAGGTTAGGGAGTGTTTATCAGGTGAAACCCCTTTCTAAGACATGTCGATAAGATGATACCGATGCAGGGAATTTTTTTTGGGCATGGGGTTGATGACATACAAGGGATTTTAGTGTCTCATTTATGGCTTCCTTTGTAGAGGGTGTATTGCACCTTCATTTTCAATGCATCCTTTTTCCAAGACCATTTGTTGCCATTAATTAATTAAATTCCAAACAATGGGTGCTCCCTATAGTGAATCGATTATCTTGGGGGGAAATAACAAAATGTCACTTGAAGCTATAGGTACATGGAGTGATATATGCATGGAAATAAAGGGACATCGCATGAGTGTACACACCTCAACAAGTGGTATGTCTATACAATGTGAGTTTTTCCTTTTGCAGGTATTTGATTTTTTAGGAGAAACATTTCATTTCTCTCAAGACCATTTTGCGCAAGCATCTGGAAGGTTCATAATTAGGCT
>ML778310.1:486047-498740 GCA_009831015.1 Picea engelmannii
TACTTACCTGGGGCTATAGGGCCCTAAATATCATGTGGTAGGTGATGTCAGGTGAAGTCATACAACCAATGCAACCATCTATCCATCACTTCATGAAGGTATCGCCCCTTGTGTTTTATCATGTAATACCACAAAAATAAATCGAGCACTTAATAATCATGAACATGAATAGACATATAATCAATCATGAAAATAAATTGATGGAGATGGGTGGGAGGGAGGAGATCATCCTGGAAAGAGAAACTGCAAGCCTGATCATCAAAAAAATCCCTCCTAAAGTGATAACCACAAGCTTGATCAACCCATATATGAAGAGGACTACTATATATAGAAAATGGTTCATCTTCATTCATGCACAAAGATCCACTTCTTGTCGAAGGATTAGAGGAGATGAGAGATCAGAAGAAAATTGCATGGATTCCCGGAAAAGAAGATAATAGGTAAGGAACAAACTCATGTCCAAAGAGAGAAAATAACTTCCTCTTCATCTAGGAAACCTTGTAAAAATCCTCAAGATGAATTTTTTTTATCTTTGTAAAGTGAGCCTTTGATTTCTCTGTGATGGCCACATCCTGGTGTTCATCTAAAATTGAGGATGAAGGTGGTTGAAATTTCTCACAGAACAAGTCTACATCCCCAAAAGGATCTGCATCACAACTCCCAAGGGATGATTGAAAATCACTCTGAAAATTTTGTGACAGGTCATCCCTGAATGGATGGAACAAATATGTAACCATGTCATCATCAGGCTTCCAAACATATGAATCATACATGCATGAAGAACAATCCTTTGAACCTGACAAATGAACCCATTTTCCTTGAAAGCTACCCTCAATGGCGTAAATGGGGTCTCTATAAAAAATTAAATGACCTAAATCCCATATGCATCTCCTAGTCTGTATGAAATTGTCTATATACTCATCAACCACATCCAAGGGTTATTTCATGAGACCATTAATACGACTTAAAATGACCATATCTTTGTCTTCGTGTGCAGGAAGAACAAAGGTTGGGGAGGCTTCAACTGGATCTTCAAATTATTTATCATTGAGATTAGTTACTTCTTCAACTTCATGTGTAGGAGGAAAACAAGCCTGGACAACCTCACCCTCATCAAGCAGAAGAAAACATAACAATATCTCAACATGTTGTGCCTCATCAAAATTATTATTTTTCTTTATGGACATGCCCCTCCATCGCCTCTTCAACACAAGGGGCTTGATCCTTAGTGAAAAATGATTTGTTTGTAATTTCCAAAAAGGATTTGTGGCATCCAAGGGTTCCTCTATTACTTCTTCACTTCCAAGGTCATGGAATAAAGTATCATCAAGATCATGGAATAAAATTTTATAGGATTAATCAGTAAATGCGTACATAAATATATCTCCCTAGATCCACCTAGATCTAGAACAAAACAGAACAGAGTATGACGCTTTCCCTAAGCTCTAATCATTGAGTTTACTCTTTAACAAGAGATAGGAAACATACCATTTAAATATTGCTTCCTCTTGCCATTGTCGCCGTAGCTCCACTTCAATGCTCTTGTAATATTGGATCTTCAAGGGAACACAAGCCAACCAAAGTGAAAGAAACACAACATATTCAACAAGAACTTATGCATGTGATGAAGGAATCATACAATAAAACAAGAAGAGTTTTATGGGAAAGAAACATATTGTTGTATCATATTAAGTAAACGTGGAGATTACAACCAAAAGCCTTGATGTCATAAGGTCCCCTTTCAATGGCCCTTTGCTCCAACACACACACTTTCTCCAACCTTGGATAAATAAGATTCGCAATGACTTGATGAACTGAAATGAATCCCTCAAGTATGAGCTAAAGTAGAATCTCTCATCCAAGGTACTCTAGTACAATCCAACGAATGTGAATAAATGAGTTTAAGTCAAACACTTGATGGAATCTTCCAATCAGGGGTCAATGATGTGAATCCATTGTTGAAAGTGAAGAAACCTTCCATTGACGCATGCAGGCTCTAAGGTACTAAATGATTTATAAGTCTTTTTGCTGGATAATGAGTTGAAGACTATAGGAAAAGACTCGTCACAAGAGGGCCTTGATGTATCCCCCATCAATGACACAAAATATGTAACAAATTTGAGGTAGATTAGAGAATGAGGTGATTTGAAATTGACACAAGGAAGGCCAACATGGTAGAACATTTATAATTGTAGATGGATGACTCGATAAAAGGATTATTAAGGTTAGACTTCTCTTGGACATATGAATGCCACGACAATGGTCTTGGCATCATTGAATCAAGGAGAACCTGACATATGGACATGCAGGTGGTCAAACGAGAGACAAATGGATTTACCCACCCAGATTCAATGATGAAGGAGGGTATCATGTTCAAGAGAGACTATTACTACCACTAATACTAAAACAAAGACACATTTCTTTCCCAATTCCCCCCCTCCACCATTTCTGGTGAGTACCTCTTTATTTTTACACAAGCTTGAGGAGGATAACATATGCTTGTTGATGTAAGCTCATCCTTCAGACGAGTCCCTTAGTGTATGTTTAACAAACCCTAAGAAGGAGTGGTTCGGTCCCATATGGGTATTTTGATGTTTGTTTAATGAGTCCAAAGAGAGAAAACTCATGGGTTTTTCATGTTTAGAGAGTCTGAAAAACACTTAAAGAGAACTCCATCAGTTCCTTTTTCATAAATTAATCCGATGACACCGAAAAAGTGATAACCTACCACTCATCGAATGTTTTCTTCAAATACTTTTACGAGTGTGAAAAGAACAATGTCGCTTGACAATATTTTTGTTTTTATGGAGCGTGAAAAGAGCTTAAAGGGTACTCCATAAGTTTCATTTTTTGTGTTACTATTACGAATACAAAAAAGTGATAAAAGTATACTCGGTTACATTCTCATCGATTTACGAGCACAAGAAAAAACAAAAACTGAACTCGAAGTTTTTCCTGAAAAACTCTAAAAGGATCTATACATGTGACAAATGTATAAAAACAACCCAAAAAATGTATCCTTGTTCCAATGTTTTCACTCATAGATCTTTCATTTGCAAGAAATCAACACTTGCAATGTCGTTAGAACATTAGGGTTTAGGTGAAATATATTAAATACTATAAAATATAAATGAAAAAGTAAAAAGGTAATAAAAATAAGTTAAAACTTCATTTTACTATTCCATTGTTGTTTCACCCAAGCTTGGTCCCAAAAACCTCCATTTACCTTGATTTTTCACTGCGGACTGTGGAAGGCATGGTTGATCATCTCACAAATGATCTCTACAGAACATGTAATTTTCATCTCTTTCAACTTTTCATGGATCATTTTTTTCTTTTCATTGGTTAAAAATGAAATTTTGAGTTGAGTTTCCAAGGGTACCCGTGCACGGAGGTCATCACAGGTGCCCTATATCATGCCCTGCGATGACCCAGGGTTGTCACAAGTGGACTTAAAGCTGGCCTGCGAAGACTCCACACTGTATGGACATCTAGGCCTGTGACATGCGCAATTCAAAAAGTCTTTTTAGATGTGTTTTCCAATAAAATGTTTCCAGGGAAGAGATGAAGATGTTAATCCCTCTTTAATGTTCCATTCTAGGTTTTCCATGGTAAAAATGTTGGAATGGAGAGAGAGAGAGCATGAGGATGAAGACTACATTGTTGAGAATGACCTGAGAATGGTAAATGCCCTCTGACAGTGTGGATTATTAAAAAATTTCAAGATCCAGGGCAGGAGGGCCCAATTAAGGTTACTGGAACACCTAGTTCACATGTGGGATGTGAACAAATAAGCGTTTTGTGTGGGGGCTCATAGTCTTACAATAGATATCGAGGATGTCTATTTCTTGACTGGGATATCTCGTTGTGGGTCCTGATTTACGCTTACAGGAACTAGGGGAGGTGGAGAGCCTATGAGCCACTACATAAGTGCATATTGTGTGCCTGGTACTCATAAGCATAGCGAAAAAGTCGCTATTAGAGACGTTCATGACTTGCCTCTATGGACTATCCTATACACCATTACGCACATGGAAGGGAGTGCAACTCCCCATATGTATCTTCAGAGTTATTTCTAGTATGCACTGGAATGTACGGAGCCTCAAGTTTTCAACCGGTGTGATGGTGTGCTTAGAAGCATGAAAAAACAATTGACCAAGTGAAGGAATGGTGAACTGAAATAGTTTGGATATGATTTGATTTTGGTGTCCTTTCTGGAGAGAGTCCCATTTTTACGTTTGTAGGTAGAGTGGGGTATACCTACCACACAGGATCCAAGAATGAAGAGGTGGGTCGACCTCATGGAACAACATGCGACTGGTGCTATCATCAGGTATAATGATGTTTTCTTTTATTGGTTGAGGACCCAAATTCTTATGGTAGAAAACTATGCATATGTCGGTTTGGACTTCCGAGGTGATTCAAACTTGGTTCTTACTGAGGGTTCTCAATGGGGGAACATAGGTAAGAAGGACATTTTTATTTTATGATGTTTTTTTTATTTGTAATATAAAATGTTTTTATGTTCTTTATCCGATGACTAATCAAACACTCTTTGATGATCCAGACGTAAGACCTTATCAACCTCCAGGTTCATCCCCCATCCAGAGGTGATGGGAGAGATTCAAGGTAGCAGAAGTAGTTGTTGTTGACTATGAGGCTATAGAAAAAAACTTGAAGGGGCTGACGATGAACATCTCAGATGCCTCCATAGACAATATCCCGATGCATTATCAGTGCCACACAGTGGGTGTATCTACTTCCATCAGTTGACTTCTCTGTAAAGTAGCACGGGCAGTCGCATGTTATAGAGAGCAACATCCTTGATGCTCTACTTATATATGAAGCCATGTGCTTCACATTTTTGATATTTAGGTCTTTAGACAAAAACACTTTTTGTAAAACTTTTATCATTATATATGTAAGGCTTCTATCATATTACTTGTTGTATGTACAAAGTGTGATTGGATTTTATAAATGTCTCAAATGTTTTTCTAACACATAATTAGCCAATGCATGTGTTAATGTATTTAGACATCTAGGAATGTGTTTATATTCAATGTAATCAAAATGGCATTCCAAGAGATGAATTCATAAATATAACCTTAACAATGTAGGACTTTATATAGAATAAACATTACTCAACTGTAGGACTACTAACTATGAATTGAGTCGTACGACAAGATGAAAAATTCCAAGTGAAATAATGTTGGTCAAAAAATTGATGACTGCATTGTATTCCACGATATTGTTAGTTGCATGACCAAGGCACACACCATGTAGAATAAACAATTCATCTATGGGTACATAGATTTCCCAAGAAACAGATGCTAAGTTATGAGTACTACAACTAGCGCCATCAATGAAGCCAATGTAGGGTAGCGAAGACACCGACATCTGGAAACCAAGCACAATGCAAGGTAAGAAGTTGAAGGTTGAAACTAAACAACGAAAAAGCACACAAGAGTATGATACACTAAAAGTACAAGAACTCATGCAAAATGACTTAAGCATAGTACTTCTTTAAGTAAATCCCATTTCTAGGTTCACTCAAAGGGATTCCATCATAATCAACTAGCTCATAAGATCCCTTCTCCAACACACGTTTGACAATGTAAGGACCTTGCCACATGGCCTCAAATTTACCGAACCCCTAGAAAATCACGATCTTACTCGTAAAGGAGAACTAGATCCCCTTCATAAAAAACATGTGGCTTGACATGTTTTTCATATTGGGATTTAATACGTTTCTTCTGAGTTTCAATAACTAAGGTGACATAACGACGGGTTTCATCTAGTTGCATCAAATACAAAAGACGCTCCTCTTCAACAGAGGTATTGAGGAGAAGTTCAACGACTAGTTTCAAAGACGATATTTCACATTCAATCGACAAGACAAATTTGATACCATAAACTAAATGGAAAGGTGTAAAGCCTGTGGCAGACTTAACGTATATCCGATAGGCCCATAATGTTGAGAACGACATCATGTGCCAACTTGTCTTATGAATTCCTATCATCTGTCGAAGCATAGTAATAAGGATTTTGTTAATTTCTTCAACCCATCCATTGGCCTGTGGATAATAGGGGGTTGAGTTTTCATGGTGAAGACCCAACTTTTCAGTAAGCTCAGACATCATAAAATTTTGAAAGTGTCTACCATGATCTGTAATGATAGCTTGAGGTACACCAAACTGAGTAATGACATGATTGAATATGAACAATGTCGCAGCTTTCCTGGTGTTATCAAATGCAGGCATTACCTCGGCCCATTTAGTGAAATAATCCATAGCTACAATGATGTATCCATGCCCCCCAACCAAGTGAGGGTTACATGTCATGAAGTCAATGCCCCATTTAGCAAACAAACCAGTGAAAACTATAGGGTGAAGAGGAGCAAGATGAGATCTTTCTTGGTATCATAAGTTTGGCAAGCATGGCATTTTTGGACAATAGTAATGCAATCTTTGAATAATGAGGGCCAAAAATAACCATCTCGTAAGATCTTTTGGGAAGTGGCATACCCAGACATATGAACACCACATGCTGCAGAGTGACAATCATTCAAATCTTTATCAACTTCATCATAGGTAAGGCATTGTCAAAAAATAGAGTCAATACCACGATGATAATGAGTATCACCAAGGATGATGTATTGACGGGCTTGATATCGTATTCAACGATGATCTATACTAGAAAGGTTGGGCCAAAAAATTTGAGTCTAGAGATAGATGATAATATCTCCGTACCATACGTGAACTGATCATAAAAAGGGATTTGTCAGGTAAAGAATCCTCTGGCACATTTTTTGTCTCAAGGGAGGGAAGGTCACATATCAATTTGGAAAAAACTAAAGATTTATTTGAATTAGCGTGTTCTAATTCCAAGTCAAACTCCTGGAGAATAAAAATCCATTTGGAGTACTTTCCCCCCAACAATTTTCAAGTAAGGATATGTTGCATGGGGTTGCAATCAGAAATAACAGTGGTCCTGTGTAATAAGATATAATGACGAAAACATTAGACAACTTGAACAATTGGCAAGGCTAGTTTATGAACATGTAAGTATTTGGTTTTGGTAGTCGTGAGACTCCTACTCAAATAATAGATCACATGCTCATTGTGGGAATCATCCTCTTGAACTAATACCATAGTAATGGTAGAGTCTGAAGCAACTGAGTAAAGGAAGTAATCTCGTCTATAGTAAAGGGGAAACAATAATGGTGTACGGGTTAAGGCAAGTTTCAAAGATTCGAAGGCTTTGTTCACAGTATCATCCCATACAAACTCATAACCATTCTTGAGCAGCCGAGTGAATCCTTTTGTTAATTCAATGTAATTGGGGATGAATCATCATAAAAAGTTTGCCTTCCCTTGCAAACTTTGGAGCTGGTGGAGTGTGGAAGGAGGAGGTAGATTAAGAATCACCTCAACCTTCAAAGGGTATACTCAAATCCTGTGTATAGACATAATGAAACTGATAATTCGGATGGGCTCCACACAAAAAACACATATGTGTGGGTTCAAACGTATGTGATAATATCGACAATGTAGGAAAATGGTCCATAAATGTGTCGGGTGATCTTGACGACACATGGAGTGCACCGGTAGATCATCAATATAGGGTTGTACAATGTGCTTTATATCATGGAAATCATAATACATATCACAACGAAAGGTCGCACTAGCATTCTTTAGACCAAAGGGTAATTTCCGGTATGCAAAGGTTCCCCAAGGGAAAATAAAAGAAGTCTTGTGTTGGTCCACTGGTAAAATATTAATTTGATTATAGCTGGAGAAACCGTCCATTAAGGAGAAGATTTCACTCCCAACACAGTCGTCAATGATATGGTCAACGAAAGGGGTTGGGTAATTGTCCTTAGGAAAAGATTTAATTATATTCCTATAATCTACACAAATGCAGATGGTACCTTGCTTCTTATTTACCAGAACAAGATTGGATACCCAATCGGTCAAAGCCACGAGATAGACAAAGCCGAATTTAAGAAGTTTTTCAACTTCAAGCTTGATAGAAACAACTTTACGTGGATGTACTGAGGGAAGTCTCTGCTAGACGAGTTTCATGTCCAGATATGTCTTAATATTGTGTAAAACAATATCATGATCAATACTTGGCATTTATTCATAACTCTAGGCGAAAATGTCACAAAATTCTCGGAAAAGGGATTTATAAGTGTGGACCTCATCAGTAGAACATGAGGCCCCAATATGAACATTCTCCATGACTTCTGGTTTAATAGATATGTCTAGAGGGATGGTAGGTGAGATGTTACTCAAGTTCCCTTCATACAAGACATCATGTGTTGACTCAAGAACAAAGGAAATAACAAAAATGGTTGACGGAGCCAAAATGCGTTGATAACTCTCTACAGTATCATGTTATAGGAAGAGGATGGAGTGATGATGTCCATCTTCCCATGGAGTGTCTTCCATAGACATGACCGACATGATCATCTCATTAGTAGGAAAGATCATGTGAAATAGATTAGGAGATGAATCATAGAGAGAAGGAGGGGAGAGGGTTGTTGATTGAATAGCTTGGTAAGCAGATTCAACCGGACTTAAGGGCATTTGGTTGCCATAACGAATATGGTCACCAGGGCTAGGTACTATCCATGGGTCATATGATGCAAGGGTTTCACGAGCGATGGTGGACATCATATTAATAGAGGCAAGAAAAGAAGGTGGAATATCGGGTGGTGGGATTGGAAATGTACCCATCAAGATTGAGTCTTTTAACAGACCCACGCTAACATTCTCATTACTAGGAGGTGTCTTTGAGATGAATGGGACGTTTCTAGTATGAGAATCAACATTAAAGAAGGCCAGTTGGTCAACAGTGGTGACCTTTCCTTGGTGTGGGAAATGTAACACACGGAAAAGGGTAGACACAACTGCACACATGGAATCAATCCAACTATGACCAGGTAAAATATTATAATCAAGAGGTGCATAGAAGACCTCAACCTCGACATTGACCAATTTACCTTCCAACATAATAGACAACGAGGGAAGAAATCGTAAGGTTTGAAATTTGTACCATTGAAGGCCTTAACTATATTGTGTGATTTAGTGAGGGTAGGAGAGCCAATGGCTTTCCAACAAGTAACAAACATAACACAAGTCAAGGCCCCTTCATTGATAACAGTTCTATAGATATTCTTGTTTCCAACAACAACTTGGATCTGAAATGCTAATTGAGGAGGGAGCCTTGGAACGTGATCTTTCAAGTCAAATATTATTATATTGGTATCTGTGGGATCAATTCCACCAATGGCATTTAACAATGCCTTCCATTGAGCGGGACAACTTTGAAGGACTTCAAGAGCTGACATCTCAGAGGGTGCTTGTGCAAGGTCATCTACAATACTGTAGTTTTGGGCAGCACGTGCATGATGATTGAACGCAGAATTTTGAACAATGCCCTTAGGAGGAGGGAGAAGAAATGTAATGAGACCCAGTCATTCAAGATGAAGAGGAACATTTGGAGGTGAATTTGGGGGAGGAAGTTGAATCAACAAAGGTGGTGTATCATCAAATTTCTCTTTGGACAGAGAATAGTCTTTGGCCCAAGTTGCGATTGCAACTTCATTCTTTTTAGAGTCACTAGTACACATAAGGATATAAGAAGTGGTAGAAGTAGAGGCTTGGTCATGGATGACTAACTGGGATTGCTGCTGAGAAGGGAAAGGTTGTGACAAAAAGACAAGTGTAGGAGGTTTCTCGGTCCCTTGGAGGAACTTAGTAACCTCAGTGCGTCATGGAAAATCTTTCATGTAATGATCATCACCACAAATAAGGCAAGGATATCAAGGTTTTCACTTATCCTTATCATCAACAAGCTGTGTTTTGGGCTTTTCAGTCTTTTTATTATTATTCTTTTCCTCCTTGTTCTTACCCTTACCTTTCCTTTTATTTTGGTTTTTCCTGGTAGGTGTGGATTGAACTGAATTAACCTCATCATTCTTATCGGTGGAAGGAGTAGGAGCAGGATTATTTTGTGCATTAGAATTATTAGATTTTGGATTGGTGTGACTGGCTTGTGTGGACTAAGTCTCAACATGGAAAGTTCCAATCACACCATCAACAACATGAGAAGTTGCGGGATGTGTCGGGGTAGGATTCGTGGAAGGGCGAGGAGCATCAGGGATCAAGTCATAAAGTGTGCCTATTTGCGAATAAATGATATCTAGATACTAATCATGACTAATCACCTACTCTTCAGTGACAACACCACCCATGGAAACATCACAAGCAATAGGACCAATGAGTGATTTGGTAAACTACTCAGCTAATAGTTGACCAGGAAGGGGAACTTTGATTAACCGTCTTCTCCTCCTCCAGTCATGGATGTGATAAAAAATATGAGTGGAAGAAGATTTCTTAAAAGAACTCAAAATTTCGGTTCCTGTCTCATAACGAATAGGAAATTGATAATGCATTAGAAAACCCATGGCTAGGGTATTAAAGTCATTAAAGAAACCTTGCGGTAACTCAATGAGTTAGATGAACACCAAAGATGGAAAGTCATAACATGATTGTTGGGGTCCTCTCTCGATTGACCGTCAAACTTAGGAATGTCAGATGTAAATTTGGTTGGGATGACAGGCCAATAAGGAGAGTTTAAAATAGGATCGTTCAAGATCTTAGACAAATCCAGTAAATCCAAGGTGACCAGAAAAGGCAGCTTCCTGTTCACTTGAGGAAACTGGTAGTTTTGAGGGGAAATCCCCATAGGTATACCAGTAGGACCATAAGCAGTTTGCAAATAATTAGAGAGTCCTGACATAATCGATTGTGGAGTATTTTGAGGCATATAACCCATAGGGTTGGGTTGATTAGGTATGTTCCCTTGGAAAGGAACATTAGATTGAAAGTTTTGACCCCAAGTGGGATTCAAAGAACCTGGGTATGGTTGGTCGATATTGGGAGGAACAAAAGAGTTAACCGGAGGATGTTCCCCCCTAGCCGATTGTTGATTTCCTTGGAAAGGAAGATTCCAAGGTTGATATGGTAACACATGTACATTTTGTCCATAACCTAGGTTATGGAATCCAACTTGAGGTTTCCCCCCAATTTGAGGTTGTGCTCCAACTTGAGGCTACCCCCCAAGTTGAGGTTGCCCTCCAACTTGGGGTTGACCTCCCATAGGAATCTGAATACTAGAAGTGACAAAACAATTGGTGCCTCCAACTGGATTGGAGCCACTAGGGCCAGATCCTCCAAGCAAAGGTGGAGGAGGAACATAAGGTCCTCCAGAGAGAACCTGGGCAAGTGTAGGGACAAAACCAGTAGCAACATTATACCCAGGAGGAACAAAATGTCTAGAACCTCTGGATGGAACTTGGGTGGGGATAGCAATGGAAATATTCAGAGCTCTATACCTAGGGGGAAGTGATGGGTTTAGTCTAGGTGGAAGTGGTGTCCCAATCAGATATTGGGAGATAACCACATTTCCGGTAAGAATTGTGGTAGCTTGTGGGACCATAATAGAATGGGCCATCTAGAGAGGAAGAATCAAGTGAGAACCAACCAACAATTTGTCTAAAACGACAGTGACACTATGGGTAGTACCAGTTAAATGGTCCAAAGGTACTGTATAGGTAACATACTCTTCAGGCATTTTTGATGCCATAGGTTGATCAGGACTTGATCCTAGGTTGCCATAAAGATCACATACTGTCAAAGAGATAGAACTAGGATGAAAATTTCTGGCAGTATGAGTCAGTGTCCTAAATGATTCAGTTTGAAAAAGTGGATCCTCTACTCTAGATCCTGTGTTAGGTCCAGTAGGTACTTCAGTATTATCAACAACAACAATTTCCCTAGATGAGTTCATTTGAAGCATATGCAGATCTATTCTAATACTCAAAGACAAGTTTGGGAATTCTTCTAAGGAATCTAAAACAATTCAAAATTCTTCCAAAGAGTGTGTGCTTCCAACTTCAGAAACTACGTCGTTGTTGACTACTCCCTCAGGAGAGCCTTCTAGTGAATTAGAAAGAAAAGGGAGGTAACCTTCTGGATCTTCCAGGGGTATCCATTACATCCTATCTAAATAGCAAAGGTCGATGTTGGATGAACCAAGTAAAGAACGAAAAAAATCTATGGCTATCTAGAGAAAACAACAACAATCAGTAATAAAATCTAGAAATCAAACCAAGCAAACAAACCTTATTATTTCGAAGTCACTAGTTGGTGATGAAATCCAATGTCGTGAAATCAAGACAAGAAGGGGTTGGGATAAGAAGGTGGAAAAATTACGTTGAAGACCTGCTTAACGAACTTACACCCTAGTGCAAGCTCCCACAGATAATCATGGGTATACCCTCCAAGGATCCCGAGTGAGTTTGGCCAATGTCGATTCCAAGTACCATGAAGACTTTCCCCTTCACATTCACCTTGTGTAAATACCCTAAAGATATAGAACACTAAGGTTACCAACTACAATAGTGATGCCTGGGGAAACAATCGACAGTCTCATCAACGTGCAAAGGCAGGGTATCTAACTGATCCAGGTGGATATCGGAGGCCACCCACCTTTTCCAAATGGCTCAAAACAATTTTCTGGCCATTTTGGCAATTTACTATTTTTAGCAGGTTTTCACTTCCGGGGCCATTTTGAGGGCCTAAATGAAGTTTTTTCGAGATAGAGGTTCTCAATGATAGCCGA
>ML778310.1:520578-542547 GCA_009831015.1 Picea engelmannii
ATGTGCCTTCCTGTCTGGTTTTCAACAAGATTTTTAAAGTCTTGAAACCTGCTAAAAGATTCATCTTTAGTTTTCAAGAAATAAATCCAAGTTTTGCGTGAACAATCATCAATAAAGATAATGTAATATATACAACCATTCATGGAAGGTTCATACATAGGACCACAAAGATCAGAATGGATTAAGTCTAAAACTCCAAGTGATTTTCTGTTACTAAGAGGATAAGGTTTCTTTGTGTTCTTACCAAGTGAACAACCTTTATAGATGCTATTATGCTCAATAGAAAACACTGGCATACCTGTCACCATCTTTTGCAAACCTGGAAGTGCGTTGAAGTTTAGGTGTCCAAGTCTCCTGTGCCAAAGCTCACAAGGATTTATTGTCTCATGTGCTAGAGCTTGAATGACTTGACCTGAAAGATTATACAAACCACACTCACGAGTTCCAATTGTTATAGAAATACTTGAATCATCATTTGAGGACCATAAGAGGGCTTTGCTCTTTGAAAAATATACTGTATAACCTTTACTCTCCAAGACTGGAACAGAAATTAAATTCTTCTTTAAACCAGGTACAAACAAAATTTCATCAATATGAAGGATGTTACCTGAGTGAAACTGAAAAGAAGTAGAGCCAAAACCTTTTATATCGTATGTGTCGTCGTCACCTAGTTCAACCTTTGCTTTGTAATTCCTGTCTTGATAATTTGCAAGGTTTTGCTTGAAGCTGGTCATGTGTTTCGAGGCACCACTGTCTATTAACCAAATCTCCTATGATTTGGTGATGGTGCCGGAAAGAGCAGAAACAAGGTAATGTTCTTTCTGTAATTCTTGCTCTTTAGTTGCAGCCTTGGTTTGCCTTCTTTGAGGCTCTTCTTGAGGTTTAGTCTCTTAAGTGGAAACTGAGGCTTGAAAACTTCCTTTCCTTTTCTGCTGAGAGGGAGGGTTCCTGCAGTCTTTTGCATAGTGTCCTAATCTACTGCATTTATAACATTTCACTTTAGAAAGATGAGGACTTAGGTGAGGGAACTTACCTTTGGTTTTCTTACCTTTGCCTTTTGTTTTCGGGAACTTCTTCCATTTCTTGGCATTTTCTTCTAGAGCATGTTCTTGTAGGATAGGATAGTCATTTCTGCTGTTCAATCTTCCTTCCTCTTCCAAGCAGTCATGCCACAGCCTTGCAAAGTTAGGTTGAGTTTCTCTTCCATTTACGGAGGCAAGAAAAACTCCCCAAATAGCTAGAAGTCCATCAATGGCTATTTGAACCAGATCATCATCTTCTACAGGAACTCCTATTGCAATCAGTTGATCTCTAGTTTGAGAGATCTTGGAGAAGAATGTAGCTACTGTGTCATTCTTTTCCATTTTCAAGGTACGTAGTTGTTTCTTCAAGATTCTTTTCTGAGTGTGTACCTTCTTCTCATAGAGGTTGGCCAAGGCATCGAGACATTATTTGGGAGTCTTCAAAGGACCTATTATAGGTATCAAGTTGTCTTTGATAGAATTAAAGATGATACTTCTGGCCTTGGCTTGTTTCCTTTTAAAAGCTGCCCTTGTTGTTGCTGTTGTAGGTTCTTCAATTTCTCCAGTAACAAAGTCTTATAGATCATGTTCTTCAAATATGTTCATTATCCTATATTTCCAGGCAAAGAAGTTTTCTGCCCCTACAAGTCTGTCTTCATCCTGGACTGATAATTTTGACATGGCTGTAATCTGGTAGACAACCCTAAAACAAAATGGATCTGTGTAGACTCAAGTTAATTTTGAGTTCTGATTACACCCTACAGCTCTAATACCATGTTAGATTTAGGGTAAAATTGAAAGTCAACAGTCTCTTTTTAATTTCAATGCTAAAACAACTTAGATCTGAAACATAAATAGAGATAATAGCATATAGAAAGATAGATCTATACCAGGCTGTAACGGTAGAAGAAGAAAAATCAGATCATATGCAATAAAACTCAGATCTTAAACAGTAATAGAAATCTCTCTAAATGTAACAGCAGATATATATAACAGTAGATCTATAACAACAGATCTATAACAGCAGATATATAACTTAGTTCTGGAACTATACTCAAACAGTAAACAAAGAGCATATATTATAGAACTATACAATGCTTATTCAATAAAACAATCTTATAGTAAACTCATATCTGAAACTAGAAGCAACTAGTAGGAAGCATACCTGGTACCTGCCTTACCTCTGAAGATAGCACAAAACCACAATTGGTGTAGGTCCTTGTAGTTATGCTTAGACAAAGGTTCAGTTCATGGATCTACAAAAGATCTTATATGACAAAGGTTGAAGGAACTTTCAAGCCACCAAGCTTAGGGGTTACTGTAACAAAAACAAAGAAGAAACCCAAACCCTTCCCAGCCAAAGACTTAACCAAAGAAACTCTCAGATCTATACTTACAGAACTGTAAGTAACCCTTATTTCAATAGTGGATAGTGTAGGAGATTTTCCAATTAGTAACTCTTCAGAAATACCCTTGTATGAGGGAAATACAGTAGACTACTAGAGAGTCACAAGCACATACAGCTCACACGATGAAGATCCAGATCAATAAAGACAAGGGATAAGAATTAGACTGCAGATCTGAGGTAGGGTTGTACCCTTGATAGGATGATCCTTACAGCACTTGTAACCATAGCAGAAAAAGTGATGTGGCACCGCCCCACACAGCGGCTATAATACAGGAACGACAACCTACAGGAGACTATAGCAGACTGCAGCAAATAGGACACCCGCGGCTACAGCAGATCACAAAGGAGGCTGCAGCTAGGTCACAATAGCAGAGGATGCAACACCTTAGCTAGGAGGAAGATCACGACAGGCTTGAACAACAAAGATAAATACTCCAAATGAATAGGCCGCACCATACTATAGATCACAACAACAAATGACTGAGGCCGCAGACAAGAAGAATCCCCATGCTAGCACAAGTAGAATGATTGTATAATAGGTGTAGGAGGGGGGTCTTTAAATAGTAGTTAGGGAAAGGTTAGGGCAAGGTTAGGGAAAGGTTAGGGTTAGTTAAGTTACTTTAAAGAGTCACATGTTTAAATTTCTAATTTAAACATGTGACACTTATTTAATGTTTTAACTTTAAAACATAACCCCCAATAAACCAACAAAAACCCCAAATCAATCAACCAAGGGCAAGGGAGGGTAAGCAAGGTGGCATTAATCATTCCTTCAAATCATATGGTGAACCTATTACTTTATCATCACTACATATGGGACTTATCCCTCTTGTGGTTATGTCCTTCTTCAAGGAAGGTCATGTACCATCAAGTAGCCCCAAAACTTTTCCTCGGGTGTTATCCACCAAGGTCAGAGACCAAGGATCAACCCAAGCATTAAGCAAGGATTCCCTGGAACACATATAGGGGCCCTAGAACACATCTAGGGACTTATAACATCAACCACCAAGGAACACATCCAAGGTTCAATCCAAGTACTAAACAAGGATTCCCTGGAACACATCCAGGGGCCCTAGAACACATCTAGGGACTTATATCATCAACCACCAAGGAACACATCCAAGGATCAATCCAAGCACTAAGAAAGGATTCCCTGGAACACATCCAGGGGCCCTAGAACACATCTAGGGAATTATAATAGCTTGGTCCAGACCAAGACACCTAATGCCCCAGGCATGGGTACCCTGGACCCAGTCCAGGGGCCCTAGACATATCTAGGGTCTTGGCCATCCTCCAGGAGAATGGCTCTCGCTGTTGCATATAAGTTTAATAGTTTCCACCTATTCATACATGCTCATGGCCTTGAACTTGGTCATATTTGGGTTGCCCATTCTTTGTACCACCTCATCCCAATCCTAGGTGCACTCTGTGAAAATTTCATCCTCAAACTTATCATGAGTGTACGATCAACAAAATGATACCTGTGAAGCATGTTGGAGGAACATGCCTTTAGGGTCATGCTTGCGGAATCATCCTATCAAGAATATGAATTCAGGTTGGCTCAACCCTTCTTATTTGCCTTGAGAGGTATCCTTTACCAGATAAAACCCCACATGGAAAATGTAGGGTATGAAAGCTCGCTTCTTGTCCTTGACTAATGTGGCGTTATATCCCTACAGGATAGTCTGATAACAAATTTCTCCCGCCACGAGTCAGTCTGGGACATGAGCATTCATCTAAATACCCTGGCCTACCTTTGACACCATTTTCTTGGTTGCTGCAGATAATCTTGGGCATTCCTTATTAAAAATAATAAAAGGAACAAGTGCGATGAATTCATCTCAGATGAGTGTGTAATGATCCCAAGCCATTATGCAAGGATCAACACTATTTTGCTGTCTTTTTAAAACTTTTTCTGAGTGAGGTATTTCGTCAAACACTTTGCTGATCTACCTTTTAGATGTGTTTATATGTGTGTATGCAGCAAATAACAGAAAGAGATAACCATGCAACATGCCTCAACCATATGCAATAAGATAGACAAGCCAAAACATCTAAAATGTGTTTTTATTCATAAGATAGAGAAACCTGCTACAATGAAGATGTTGATCTGGAATGCTCAACAGATGGCCAAGAAGATAGACAATAGATAAGAGATGCTACAAAATGCTCCCGCTAATACAAAAGATGCCTCCAAAGGCTGAATGAGAAATGAAGATCAATACAAGCAGATCTGAATGCCAAACTATCCAACTGAAGAATGCCACGCTCCAATAGAAGGCTGAAACCCTCAATAAATCGGCCCTACTACCAAAAGTGTCCAATCACCCTAATAAATATGCCAACTGATAGATTGGGTGATGGTAAGAACAACCCAGGTGACCGAATCTCCAAGATCACTCTCAATCTCTGTAGATCTGAAATCCCCCACTGAATGGTGCACCCCACTGGATGACTGAAACCCTAGATAATTCGGCCCTACTGCCAAAAGTGTCCAATCACCCTAATAAATATGCCAACTGATATATCGAGTGATGGTAAGAACAACCCAGGTGACCGAATCTCCAATATCCCTCTCAATCTCTGTAGATCTGAAATCCCCCACTGAATGGTACGCCCCACTGGATGACTGAAACCCTAGATAATTTGGCCTTGTTGAAGGAGGCCTCCAAATGCTCTGAAACTCTCCAGAAATATAGATCTGGACACTACAAGTCACTAGGTAAATTCTCAGGGTCAGATCTGATGTGTAACCCCTCCAAACAGACTAGATCTAGATCTCAAAAACACCCTCCTTCTCTTCAATTCGCCCTATTGCTCAAGAAATAATCTGAGCCATAAAACTGTCTTAGAAAGCACTAGATATGATGTCCAAGGCTTTTCAATGAAAACCCAAGTGATAGAATCCTCAACGGCCCTACCAATCTCCTACAACGAATCTCTCTCCAAAGATGGTGTGCCCCTCTTGTTGGAATCCCTCAACTGGTGCGCCCTCTCTCTATCTTCACATGAAACTAATGTAGAATCCTCCTACAACTGAGTAGATATAGAACTAAAATGGTGTGGGAGAGTATTGCATCTCCAACACCAAGCTTGGAACAAGATAGGTGGAATCTTTCGCCACCGAATCATCCTCTAGGGTTTGTTATGTCAAAACCCTCAAACCCCCCAATATTGGGCTCACTAGCTAGAAGCTAGAAATCAAAATAAGATCATACATGAATGCATGAGAAGAGGCCTTTGCCTTTCCTTTATACTTTTTGTCTCACCTTGTCCCTCCAAAGTGACTTTCATTTTATTAATATTTAATTAATTAATTAAATCACTTTAATTAATTAATTAATATTTTTACCTTTGAAAAGCTCCTTATCTCTCCTTGTGGCTTCCCTGGCCACTGAAAGTCACTTCTAGCCATCCCATCTTGTAGTGCTGCTCCTCTAGATTCCAATGATCTATTACACTGAGAGGTTACTCCAAGTAATGTGCCCAAAATTCCCTCTTTAGTGTTTTTAATTAACTTATAGCTCAAAATAGTCAAAATCATGGAAATCATCGGAATGGAATGAAACCAAAGCCAACCTGTGAGGAATGGCTCATGATGATGGAATATGATGATAAATGCAAGATGGACCCCAAAATGCCTCTCAAATACCCCTATACTCGCTCTAGAACCCATCTGGCTACTCTGGTCATCATAAATCTCTGCCCTGTGATGATGTCCCAAAGTGGGGACATTACAGTCCTCCCTGCTAGAAAATTGCTTATCCTCAAGCAATACCCAAATACCCCAAAGTAAAATGCCAGGATCCCATGTCCACCTGTGGGATACATAGTAGAACCCATCCAACGATGAACAATAGCACACTCCACCCCCTGGATCCCATATCAGGAAGTGAACTGCAATACTCTGTGAAGAATAGTCCTAGAAGATATCAACCCTGTGAACCTCCTGCACCTGACCCATGGCCTCATCTCAGAATGAGTCCATCCTCCAAATCTCTACCAATATCCACATGGTCTCCATCAACTGCACATGATGATGCCAGAATGGGGTACTACAAGATCTCGGTGAGGCACCCTCAAGCGTTGTGCTAAATGGAAAGTTAGAATAACTTTCCCCTGCAATGGTCCACTCTCCCCTGTCGGTCAATGAACTACTCAATCCTGCAATACCTGGGTCCCATGCTAACCTCTGTTGATGATCCTCCTGCTGACACTGCACTACTCTTTCCATGACTGTCTGTCCCCTTCATACATAAAGGATCCTCCTCGTCGGGATCCTCAAGCTGAAATACCTGTGACCACCGAACCTGCTGCCCAGAAACTATATCGGCATAGACACCTCTGTAAAAGAAGTACCTGTCCAAACGTCTCCATGCCCTATCATGATGATCAAGAGGAAGAAAAGGTCTCGCTCCATAAGATAAGTACCTGCCGACCCACTCCAAACCAACCCAAGGTGGAGTGTGTGGCTCTCTGGTTCCACCTGGGTCATCATGTAGTGAAACATCCTACTAACCAAGTGAACTCCTGGATCCCATGGCAAACTTGGAAGTTTATCACTTCCAGTCTCTGCTAGCTGGTCCTATGCTGGGCTGATTATTGTCGGAAGCCCACTGCGCTCATCTATCATCACCAGGTCTATGATGCTCACCATCACACACCAAGTCTCAACTGTCTGTCTGACATGATCCACCTCTGAACTGTTGTATGCCGTAAAAGTACTCCTATCATATAGTCTCAGCCTACTCACTCTCCATGCTCATAGCCATGGCCTATTCCTCCTCATGCTTCTATCTATGATAAAAGTGTCAGGACATACTAATAGAAACATTTGTAGCTGACTATAGGACTGGGAGGTGTCAAATGCGTTGGTCAATCCCAATGATTCGACCAGAAGCTCGTTAATCGGTATCCATGAAATATGCTCTCCTGTGGTTATCACCAAGTCCCAACCATCTAGTACAAATAGAAGTAACCCCTCCGACCACTAGTCAACCAACCTCCATCTCTCATCTACCGTGCAACTGCTGAAATGGTGAAGGTGATCTCCCACAACTATGTGTTGTTGCAGAGGAGTGACATCTACATACTCCCCTAAGTGTGTCTCCTCCCTGCAAGGCACTATACCCCTTTGAATGCCACCATACACCTCAACATCTCTCTGTGAGATATCACTCATCACGGTATGCTCCGACATACTCATGTCATCTCCTGCAAACTCATGCTGCATCACAGATCATGGGCGTACAGCTGGATCAATCTCTATATGGAGATCAACCACTCCCAAGACACAAATGGAAGTGTACCCCATCGACTGGTGCTCCTCTGCTAGATCATCAACATCCTCTGTCAATGTGACTGACTGATACATCTGACTGTCCACTAAGACAGATGAACTGGATCTCTGACGAATCTGCTCAAGAGACCCATCTGATATAGACTCTAATTCTTGAAGGGTGGTCTGTGTGCCTCTCAAGAATCCTCGAGTGCTCTCCAACTCCCAAGTGAGTCAGTCTACCTCCAACTCCTGCCCCCTCAAGGCCCTATGACACAACTAGCCAATCCCCAGTAGGTAGTCTCTATTTGTCAACAACTGTTGATAGTCAGTCCTCATCATAGACACTCTCTCCCAGAGAGTGTGAAAATCATCCATGGAAAATCTTCCATCTGATCTACCATGTGCCACTGATGCTCTCCAACTATAATCTGCCATCACTGCATGCATGTCATCAATATTTCTAGTGGCTGCCCTGATCATAGCCTCACTAAATCCCAACTGTGTTTCTAAGTAGTGTGACTCCTGATCATAGTCATGCTGGGGTACCCCCTCATGCCTCTCAGTGCTAGTGCCATCACTAACAACACTCTCTGCAGAAGATAAAGTGATGAAATGTCTGCTGTCTACTGTGCCACTAGGTACTCCTATATGCCACTGCATCCCATCACTAGATGCCATCTCCCCTTGACTCACACTATATCCTGTATGAGCAGCTGTATCCTCCTGTGCACTCAACCTGCTATTATCATCTGCGCCTAGATCCCATATAGCTATGTCCAGACACATGCTATGGTCATCCTGAATACTAAAGAGTGCATCCTCATCAATGCAATATGATCCTGGAAGTACGTGCTCCATCCACCTGTCAGCCTCTGCAATCTGCTCAACCAATGGAGTCTCCAATAGTTGTGACTCCATCCCCTTTGGATGACCTGTATGTGTGAGGTCAACTCCCTGTACGTCTTGTACCTCCTCCTGAACCTGTGGGTCTACCTGTCCATGGTGTGCATCCCTCACACTAAGCTCATCCATCATACCTGTCATTCCACTAATCTCCTCATGTGATGTGGCTATCATGGGTGTCTGAACAGGTGACAAATGTGTCACAGCCCCCATGGGAATCTCATCATCTCTAGGTTCTAACACATGTGACTCCTCACTAGTGTCACTACTCTGCTAAGGCATAAGGTCATCAAGGGTATGTGACATGTATGCTGAGACACTAATGCTATCATCCTGTCCATCCAGCTGCCTATCCACTACACAAGGGTCATCATCCTCCTCAAGCATGCTAGCCTCTGCGCAAGAGTCATCATCGCTATCCTCTGAGGTAGAGTCACTATCACTAGCCTCTGTGCAAGAGTCACTATCATCATTGGACTACTCTAAATCCTCATCATCACTATCATCATCGGACTGCTCTGAATCCTCATCATCACTATCATAGTGTACCTCAATGATATGCTTCTTACCCTTATCCCTACACCTATGATCTGGTTCCCAAGGCACCTTGCAACTGTAGCAAATTTGTGTGCTCCTAATGGGTGTGGGGTTTCTCTTTGCTTCCTTCCATCTAGTTGATTTGGTTCTGCCTCCCTCTACTATGTTGGTCCAATATGTCACCTCATCTTCTCTCCAACTGGGGTTTTTCATGGATATAAAATTTTGGAGCATTATTAGAGGCCCAAGTCTCTCACAAAGTGCATGATATTCTATTTCACAACTCACAACTATTCCAACAAAATTTGTAGACCCCATCTTTCCTTCTAGAAGATCCCCCAGGCTAGCAAGAGTCTAAGCTCTGATACCACTGTAATGATCCCAAGCCATTATGCAAGGATCATCACTATTTTGGTGTCTTTTTAAAACTTTTTCTGAGTGAGGTATTTCGTCAAACACTTTGTTGATCTACCTTTTAGATGTGTTTATATGTGTGTATGCAGCAAATAATAGAAAGAGATAACCATGGAACATGCCTCAACCATATGCAATAAGATAGACAAGCCAAAACATCTAAAATGTGCTTTTATTCATAAGATAGAGAAACCTGCTACAATGAAGATGCCGATCTGGAATGCTCAACAGATGGCCAAGATGATAGACAATAGATAAGAGCTTCTACAAAATGCTCCCGCTAATACAAAAGATGCCTCCAAAGGCTGAATGAGAAATGAAGATCAATACAAGCAGATCTGAATGCCAAACTCTCCAACTGAAGAATGCCATGCTCCAATAGAAGGCTGAATCCCTCAATAACTCGGCCCTGCTGCCAAAAGTGTCTAATCACCCTAATAAATATGCCAACTGATAGATCAGGTGATGGTAAGAACAACCCAGGTGACCGAATCTCCAAGATCCCTCTCAATCTCTGTAGATGTGAAATCCCCCACTGAATGGTGCACCCCACTAGATGAATGAAACCCTAGATAATTCATCCCTACTGCCAAAAGTGTCCAATCACCCTAATAAATATGCCAACTGATATATCGAGTGATGGTAAGAACAACCCAGGTGACCGAATCTCCAAGATCCCTCTCAATCTCTGTAGATCTGAAATCCCCCACTGAATGGTACGCCCCACTGAATGACTGAAGCCCTAGATAATTTGGCCTTACTGAAGGAGGCCTCCAAATGCTCTGAAACTCTCCAGAAATATAGACCGGGACACTGCAAGTCACTAGGTAAAGTCTCAGGGTCAGATCTGAAGTGTAACCCCTCCAAACGGACTAGATCTAGATCTCAAAAACACCCTCCTTCTCTTCAATTCGCCCTACTGCTCAAGAAATAATATAAGCCATAAAACTGTCTTAGAAAGCACTAGATCTGATTTTCAAGGCCCTGCAATGAAAACCCAAGTGATAGAATCCTCAACGGCCCTACCAATCTCCTACAACGAATCTCTCTCCAAAGATGGTGTGCCCCTCTTGTTGGAATCCCTCAATTGGTGCACCCTCTCTCTATCTTCACATGAAACTGATGTAGAATCCTCCTGCAACTAAGTAGATATGGAACTAGAATGGTGTGGGAGAGTATTGCATCTCCGAGACCAAGCTTGGGACAATATAGGTGGAATCTTTCGCCACCGAATCGTCCTCTAGGGTTTGTTATGTCAAAACCCTGAAAACCCCCAATATTGGGCTCACTAGCTAGAAGCCAGAAATCAAAATAAGATCATACATGAATGCATGAGAAGAGGCCTTTGCCTTTCCTTTATACTTTTTGGCTCACCTTGTCCCTCCAAAGTGACTTTCATTTTATTAATATTTAATTAATTAATTAAATCACTTTAATTAATTAATTAATCTTTTTACCTTTGAAAAGCTCCTTATCTCTCCTTGTGGCTTCCCTGGCCACTGAAAGTCACTTCTAGTTATCCCATCCTGTAGTGCTTCTCCTCCTGATTCCAATGAGCTATTACACTGAGAGGTTACTCCAAGTAATGTGCCCAAAATGCCCTCTTCAGTGATTTTAATTAACTTATAGCTCAAAATAGTCAAAATCATGGAAATCGTCGGAATGGAACGAAACCAAAGCCAACCTATGAGGAATGGCTCATGATGATAGAATATGATGATAGATGCAAGAAGGACCCCACAATGCCTCTCAAATACCCCTGTACTCGCTCTAGCACCCATCTGGCTACTATGGTCATCATAAATCTCTGCCTTGTGATGATGTCCCAAAGTGGGGACATTACAGAGTGCATAAGATTTTTTGTACCTATTCTCCCATAGTATGTTGAAGTAGACATGGACCAGGAGCTCCGCAACATGCCAACTTAAATTCATATCGATGAAGACATTCCTTGTGAAGATGACATCAAGTAGGTACGAGGCCATGTAGAAACTGGGTGCTTCCCCTTCTTTCAGCGTTTGAGCCTACTGTACACAGATGCTCAATTATTTAGAAATTATTTCTCCGCAGCTGAAGCTACTCCTAGAGATTACAATTATGTATGCTAGAGACATCCATGCTTCCGAAAACTTGGAGCAGTATTTTTCTCCATATAGTCGACAGATGAGAGCCATAAAATAGATGTATGGACCCCTCAGGTTAATCGTCCCATACCAGCCACTACTCCGGTTAGTGAACTTCTTGTCCTCCTTCCACCATGAGGTCATCAACCAACTAGTCTCATGGAATTCATACAAGTTCACCATGAATTACATGTTCAGTCATTCGTTCAACCCCCTGAGCTTGTAATATTTTTGGACTTTCGTCGGGAGGAAAAATTCGACAAACCCACCATTCACATCGTTGATCAAGAACTTATGGTCATTTGTATGGTCGATTAGCCATTCCATAACATCTATGAAAGGGAAAACCAAGGTTCTGCTGGCCACCATGTGTAGATACAACTGTCGAATGTTCAGGAACACTTGTTCATCGAGCTCCCTTACATCTGGGTTGTTGTGTGGGATATACTCTAGGTATTCTTCTTGGCTAATTCTGTTGAAGAGGTCCCCCCACTATGGGAGAATTACTTTGGACCCAGTGCTTTCTTCTTTATCATCAAAGGTTGGAGACTAGACAAAATATTTCTTTGTTGATGTTTTAATGATAGGATCTTCCTTGGGAGAGTGCTCCAACTGCCTTGTAGTCCCCAAAGAAGAACCTTCACCTATTTCAGCTTATTTTAGCTTGGGTTCCCTCGGAGAGCATCTGGTGGTTGGATTTCTTGGTGACATATTACCTACAACTAGAACATAGTTTAGAGACTGTGCAAGAGAACTGTATGCATATATAAATTACGACCAACAAATTGAAAAACTTGAACACATACCTCTGCAACTTGTTAAACCTGGTTTTGATAATCAGAGGGTCACTACAATCTTGAGACATTCACTTTTCTCCTTCAGATGCCTTGGAATTCAACTTGTGCATAGAATGAATTTGTTCACAACCCCATAATGAATTTATTCACAACCATTCCAAAGATTTAAATAGGGATGAACTTAGCTTGTCTCATCAACCATTCAATTCGGGTTATGAGTGTAATTTCATTAAATCTACCACCAGATCTTCAAATATGTTTAAAAATTAAATTCATCGCAGGTTGATGATGCAGGCACGGGTTGTAATGTGTTCTATCGACGATTTCAAATTGTTGTTGTTTAATTGGTGCACAAAGTAGCAACAAATACGAGATCAAGCATTAATTAGTTTATTAAATGTCCAAATCCGATCATATCTTATGCCACAAACATCCCATCATTTTTCTTGTCCAATTGATGAGTCGTGGATTAGGATTGTGTGTCAAACACTTTTCATGGATATCTTATTGCAAAATCTTCGATGCCTATTGATCTTTCCGTACATAGCTGATGTGGAAAAGATGACGAGGAGGTGTGACTAGGACACAGGAAAGCTTAAAACGACTTGACATGAAACTAAGTCGTACAACACTCTCATGTGATAAAGACACATGGCACTCGAGATCGACATCTTGATTTATTCATGTTAATCGAAATCGGGACCTTCTTTAAGATATACATTCTAAAACCCAATCCTATATTTCCAACGTCGAAAAGTATCAAGGACCGACGATCAGTGATAAACCTACCCAAGTGCTCTTAGATTGACTCTCTCGAAAAAGTCTCGATCCCGAAAATGCATCGTGGATCGACGATATAATTGTCGCAGAAAAAAACAATTTTTTTAACTTTTATGGATTTCCCCAACCCCGATAAAGTGCATTGGTCATCGACTACTAACGATTTATTTATGTCCTTTGTTAACTTCTATCCTTTTCGTATTTTGTTGGTGTCAAAGGGAATTGACTATCTCTTGAAACTTCGTGCGAATAAATTATGCAAACCAACTCCGCCTTCTGCCGACGTCGATGGGGATCGACACTCAATGACTATTGTAATTGTGTGGTTTCTTTACTTGCTTTAATATTTTACGACGCCAATCCTGAGCGCGTTAGGTGCAGTGTTAGCTGTCGATTCTCAATTCAGGTGTTAAGTTCTTTTAGACATGGGGTTTTACAAGTTCAAACAAACCTGAATTGATGATAAGAGTCATGAAAAAAACACAAAGATAAATCATTTCCCAAAGTGAAATCGATTTAGACAATGAAGAAAACAAGTGGTACCCAAAAAGTGATAAAATTTCATAAGGGTTTTTAGGGTGTGTTGAGTGCTCAACAGATTGTTAATGATGACATCAAGAAACCAACATATACAAAAGATGTGTCTATATGGGAAGAATATTGTGAACAACAAGAGGTCTTTTTGGCCAATATGTATCTAACAACCTATAGGTACACATTGAATTTGAAGATAATCCTAAAAAGGTATGGAATATTCTAAAATCAATGTATGACAAAAACGATGGTGTTTGAAGTTTCTACTTATTATCTAAAAAACAAAATACATGAACTATATCCTAAGGACTTTGAAAGGATTGAGCAATTTATTGCAGAGATCAAGATTTATAATGAGAAAATGAATAATTGTGGTTTTGAGTATACGAAACATGATATAACACTAATTATTCTAGTAGAAAATAAATTTCCTCAAATCTATGATCCGTTCATTCAACCTAAAAATAAAGCAATTGAAGTTTCTAAGGGAATTCTCAAACCTAATTTTGAAGAATTCTGCAAAGGATTAATTTGTGAACATAACATATGACTATCATTAGGTCATATTTTTTTTGGGAAGGCACAATTTGATGATGGCAAAAAACTTCCATACAAAGTTCCTAAAAAGGACACTAAACTCAACGGTCCTAGTACTTCAAACAAGATTTCTAATGAGGCTAATGCACATTCTTTGTAGGAGAAAGAATGGAAACCATGGAAGTACTATGGAAAGACTAATCACACTAAAAATAATTTCTTTAAGAGGCATAATGATCTTTCTAAATACAATAACAAAGGCTCTAAATAAAAACAAGTTTATCTTACTGCATATTCAATTTAGCCAAGTAAATCCATCTTGTCTTCTCTAGAATGGATCTTGGATTCAGGTGCCTCAAATCACGTAACTAGTAATGCTTCCTCATGTACCTCCTATGATTAAGGAAAGAGTTTGGATCAGAAAGTTTCAATTAGTCATGGAGATAATATTTCAATAGTTGGGTTTAACAATGTTGATGTTCCTAATGGTGTATTGGAAGATGTGTTTCATGTTGAAGGCATGCCCAACAATTTTATTTTTATTTGTCAAGATAATAAAAAAAGGTATAAATTTGAAGCTTGGTTGAATAGATATGTATTGAAATATATTAATAATGGGTTCAAGATTGTTTCATCTGGTCTTGTTGATCATGATGTTAGTTTTATAATTTTATTGGTTTCTCCTCATCCAATAAACAACCTTTTTGTTCTTATGTTGCACATGTTGTTGAACAAACTAAGCTATGGCTTGAAATATTTGTCACTTGAACTTTGGTAAAATGCAATTATTGTCTAGGATGGTACACGACTAACCTTCTATTTCTTCCACTAAGGGTGTTTGTGAAGGTTGTGTCCTCGACAAGCATCACAGGGAAAAGTTTGAAAATGATAAATCTTTGCATGCCAAAGAATAGTTGCAGTTGGTTCATAGTGACATGTGTGGTCCTATTGAGACTTTCTCTTTATCAAGTGCTCTCTACTTCATCACTTTCATTGATGATTATAGTAGGAAAAATTGAGTATATTTCTTGAAGCATAAAAGTGAAGCATTTGTTATATTTCAATAATTTAAATCCCTAGTTGAACAAGAATATGAAGAATGTACTAAGACTCCTCGTATTGATAATGTGGGGGAGTACACTAAAAATGAAAATTTATCATGTTTATCGAAGCATGAAATTAAACATAAAAGGATTGTTCCTTACACACATCAACAAAATGGGGTTGCAAAAAGGAAAAAGTGAACTTTAGTTGAAATGAATAGATGTATGTTGCATTCAAAGAGTCTCAAGAAAATATTTTTGGCTGAAACAATTTGTTGTGCAAATTACATTTTGAACGGGGTTCCTACTAAAGCAGTTTTGCAGGTTAGTCATAAAGAAAATTGTAGTGGAAGACTAGATATTATCAATTTCAAGGTATTTGGCTATGAGTGTGGGGCTCATATTCCTAATGAAAAACAAAACAAGATGGAACCCAAATATCATATATTCATATTTGTTGTCTATAGTGAGGATTCTAAAACATATAGGTTATTTCATCCATCTATTCAAGATGTTATCATTCATAGAGATGTACAATTCCATGAAATCTCTACACCACCAAATTTTGCAAAACCTCATGTTGCCTTGAACTTACCTCACCCTTCAATCAATCCCGTGTCTATAAATACTTCTTCAAGTGATGTAGTAGTACTAGATCCTTTTTTATTGTTGATTCTAGTAATCCACCTAAATCTTCTGAAGATGCTAGTGTTTCTCATCATACTACTATCTCTCTTCCTATTTGGGTATGAAAAACACTTGAATCTGTAGGTTTTGATGTTGGTATTCCATTCGATATTCACAAGACTATATCATAATTTTATCTTATGGAACAATTGTTAGACAAACAATATCCTTCAACTTATCTAGAGGCTAAAGAAATGCCAAAATGGGAGAAAGAAATGGTTGTTGAATATGATCCTTTAATTAAGAATCACACTTTGGATTTAGTTCCTGTTTCTCCTAAGAAGAATCTTGTTGGATGTAAATGGGCCTATAGTAAAAAATTGACTACAAATGGACAAATTGAAAATCATAAGGCTCGATCAGTAGCCAAAGGATTTCTATAGAAAAAAGGTATTGATTACATCGAAACCTTTGCTCTAGTTGCTAAAATGAACACCATAAGACAAATTATTTCTCTTGCTGCATCCTTTTAATGAGAAATTCACCAAATGAATATCAAGAGTGCCTTCTTAAATAGTGATATTCACAAATAAAGTTATATGCAAAATCCACCTAGTTTAATCATTTATGACACTTCAAGTTTGTATTCAAGTTGCACAAGTCCTTGTATCATAAAACAAAACACCTAGGGCTTGGTATGAGACGATCAATACTCATTTCTTGAAGAGTGGCTTCAACTAGTGTTTATCTAATCCAAATTTGTATGTTTATTTCTTTCAAGATGATGTCTTCATAGTTTTTCTTTATGTGGATGATCTAATTCTTATAGGCAGTAAGATTGTATTAATCAAGGAATTGAAAAATGATCTAAAGAAGAATTTTAAGATGATAGACTTAGGAGTTTTACTATTTAGGTATAGCATATGGCTAATGGGATATTCATTTCTTAGCTTAAGTATTCTTTGGATTTTCTTGCTCGATTTCACAAGTGATTGTAAGCCTTCACCAACCCTATTTTAGTCAAGATTCAAATTAACAGTTGGTTGTGAATCACCTCTAGTTGATGCCACTCTCTATCATCATCTTGTTGGTAATTTGATTTATTTGACTCAGAACTGAATTTATATCTCCTTTGTTGTTAGTATGGTTTCAAAGTTCGTGAAAAATATGTTAAGTTTTTACCATTGTTATTAGATTATTTCCAATTTACTTGAGAATTCAATGCACTTCCAAAAAAACAACATAAATACGTTCACTGAAAGAAATTGTTAGCCTCAAAAGTCACCCCTGGATTGCAGCAGGAGCAGAGCCCGACGCCTATCAGTTTATGTCACGATTTGTTTATTGGGGTGATCGATTGGAAGCCAACTCAAGACGGTGTGGTTCTAACTCCGAAACTAGGCCAGGTAGGCGTGGGTAGGTGAGGTCTTAATCAAACTTCAGACAGTAAGTTGTAGTAAGGGTGAGTGGGGGAAAGACTTGTATCAGAGAGGTGCAAAGGCCTATCGTAAAAATCAGGTTTCTAACAGGCTATGGGAGAAGACATCTAAACGCAAGATCTTCTTGTATTCAAATGCAAAATGCTGGAGAATACAACAATGCAACAATAAATCTTTTATCATAACATGATTGCAATAATTCACACGAATCAGTCGTTCATGAACTCTCTCAGCATAAGATGAAAATTAGATGGAGTAAGAAAGATTGTCTATCATAAAACAAGAAATCTCACATACATATGCATAACCAGAGAACTAGAGTGTGTTAAAACTTTACAATCGGGAGCTTCGCTCTACCATTGATACTTTACAAAATAAAAAGACTGAGTTTATATACTCAGAGAAATTTGCCTAACAGAGGTGTGCCCAGTTTCCCAGGGCTTGGTGTCTTTTCAGTCAAATTCGTATTGAAATCCTTCTTCACATGCCACCTTAACTGCGCATGGCTCCTGTAAGGAGGGTAGTTGAGCCATTAAGTGTCGAGCTAGTGTGTGCAGACTTCTCTGTCTCTTCGAAGAATTTGGCATGGCTTATTTGGAAAAATTGGTACACAAGACCCCTTCGAGTAGACCGCTTGCCAGACCCTCCATACCTCACACTTAATGAATGAAAGAAGGATTCAACCACCCGTTCATGCCTTCATTTACTCCAAGAAAGACACAGGATTGAGATCAGATCTGATGGTGCCTGGAGGTCGCGATGATCTCCTCTGTAACTGAACTCAGTGCCTTTGGCCCCTCTTGCACAACTCTCTTTGTCTCCCAAGTGACCACGGGCTATAACCCTATGCTTACTCCCAAAGGTGTTTTTGGCATTCGCGGATATGAAGGGGCTAATCCATGCTTCTTGAAATCGCGATGAGCAAAACGCTGAGATGGCTTAATCTGGTGCCACACGCCCCTCTAAATCTGATGGTCCTGAATGCACCCGATGCTGCTATGGGCCCCAGGTCCTGAATGCTCTTGCCACTTCACATATCGAGATATGATGGAGCTATTTTTTTTGCTTCGAAACCACAATGGGCGAAAAGGCGGGGAGCCTAATTGTGCACCAGGTGTCCCCTTCAAATGGATGGCTGAGACTACCCCCTGATACTATGGGCCCAACTTTAAAATTTCTTTCCCTTTCGTGATTTGTGAGTTTGTGGGTCAAAGACCCTCGGCTCTCTTTTCTAAACTCTCGATCCCCGAGATGGCGATATGGGTCGGGCCCCTTTTCTGGTCAATGCTCTCTACATGTAACCGTTGGCTAGAGCCCAAGTACTAACACCTCTCGCAACTCGCGGCTTCGTGAGCTAGAGTATCAAACTTTGGCATTCTCCCCTCATGAAGTCCCAAGATGCGATGGTTAGCAGAGGTTGACCCCCTCTGGGCACTTTTCGTAACTCACAATATCGCGCAACTAAAAGACATAGTCTACCCTCCGAACTTACGAACCCCAAGTTTGAGAAATAACTACTGCGCTTGTACTGATCGCGATTTACACCCCTTGAAAACCCTTTTGCGCCATACTTAGCGCAACTCGGTTAGCTGCAACAACTCATCAACTGTTGATCTTCTCATATAGATGGATCCAGACTATTGACACTATAATTTTGCCCGCTCGCTTGATTTTAAATCCGAACAGGACTTCTTCTGTGCATTGTGCTTGGGCGCTCCTCATGCAACCTGGAGATCTTGACATCCCGATGCCGAAGACAAGTAATGTTGCTAACAGAAACACAATCACAAGGTACACAACATTTTATCTCGGGAAACCCTCATGGGGAAGAAAACCCAACAAAAACTTCCTCAATAATAGATTTCTAATACAATGCCAATACTAAGACCAAAACACCAAATATAAACCAAGAATGAGCATGCATTTGTCTTCTTCTTCCTCCTGCAACTACAACTTCCTTCAAGATATGCACACTAGCTGAGTGAGTGTGAGAGTGAAAAAGTGAGGCAACATACCCAGTAGTCAATTGAGCTATGCTACATATGGTAACATATGGTAACATACCCAGTAGTCAACTGAGCTATGAGACATAAATTTACTCTTTAAACTGCATGCAACTAAAACATATACATACAACACTCTTGTGGAAGCTTTACATATAAACATAAACAAACAATTAATTTATGTAACATATGACTTTTCTACTGAAATAACAGTAACCACAGATATGCAACATTTACAGGGAATTACCCAAAAACATACAAGAAATTATAATCACGTATTTGATAAAACGTAACATAGGCATGTAAATAACAAAGAAACATATCATTTTATCATACAATTGGTACTTATATTAGAAATATTGTCACCAAATGCATACAGAACGTCCACGAACCTCCCAGCCTTAGACTACACTATTCATCACTCTCAACAGTGAGTCACCCCCAAGTTGGGACTGCAATCCACCCAGGGTAAAGGGTTCCTATCCAGGCTAAGGTTCATGGGCAAGAGAGAAGACTCTGTCTCAGGTTCTCACTCAACTAACAGCCTACAACCTATCATTTCCCACATGCCTATCCCACCCAAGGAAGTGTGCTCCTTCTCTACTCAATAGTCTCTCGGCTGCCCCACTTCCCTTCTAGGGCTTCAACAACAGGCCGGACCAGAAGTCTCAGAGCACTGTAGCTGTAGTTTAGCACATTCGGGAATCAATCCCAAACAATTCTCTCACTCAAAGAATTACTCATGAGTCTAAAAACCCGCTTCTTCAATCCCACTCCAAGCTAACCAGGTACACCAAATGAAAAGGGCTATGGGAACAGGCTCCAAAATGGTGAAATGGTTATCTCAAGGATAATAGAATGCATGAGTGAAAATGTTCATGGAATCATTGAATGGATAACTGAGTGTGGAAAAGAATCACTGTGAAACTCTCGTGGACGTGATGGTGAGAATGATGGTCGAGCTGTTGGTAAAAATTCCTCGTGAAAAGTGATCAAATGAGTTAAGTTCCCCACGATATGAATGCATGTCCCCAAGTTGACACTTGTCATATCGGAAGTTACTTTGGTCCACTTGTCCCCAAATTTAGAACTTAGGATAAAATAATTATCCATACTTTATGTTCTAGGAAATATTAATATAATATTTCCTTGAATTTTGGCCCTCCCTTTCCCTAACTGGTGAGTTTCAGTCCCCCATCTCTTTTATCATGGTTGGTTGGCATGCAATGATGTATTTTATATTAATCATGAGTCTTGTACAAAGTAGGCACATTGTCCTTTGACATCTAGATGTTCCAGCCCAATACCAAAACATAAGCATCCCAGCTTATAATAACTAGATCACCAGCCTATAAAACATATCATATAGACAAGGCTCTTTGTTCTCCATACCACGCGCACCCTAGTTACTGGGTGCAATATCCTGGAATGTGCATATTACATCATTTTACTGTGCAGTTCATGCACGCACTATGCCACATGACGTGCATTAACAAATGAAGTCAAAACAACTCACTAGCTTAAGTACATTTATATTACATTTACAATTGGGTTCGGCCGAGGGATATTACAATCCCCTCCCCTTATTTATGCACTGTCCTCAGTGCATCATACACCCATATATAACAAAGTTTTCAAAAATCTTCAAAAAGATGTGGGTATTTTGTCTGCATTGCATCTTCATGCTCCCAAGTAGAATTCTCAGGACCGTATCGGGTCCATTGAACCTTTACAAGCCTTATGGCTCAGTTCTGAAGTTGTTTGACTTTCCGGTCCAAAACGCGCACTGGATGCACTTGAAAAGCGTCTTGTTGCTCCACCTGAACCACATTCCAGTCAATAACATGATTAGCATCAGGTATATATTTCTTTAGAAATGATACATGGAAGACATTATGAATAGACATAGATGCAGGTAATGAAATCATACAAGCAATTGGACCAATCCTCTCTAGGATTTCAAAAGGCCCACAAAATTTGGCTGCCAACTTAGTGTAGCTTCCCAGCTTCAGGGAACTCCTGTTAGCTTTCACTTTCAGGAAAACATGATCACCCACTTTGAATTCTCTGTGGGTTCTATTCTTATCAACATAACTTTTCTATCTGTCTTGGGCAACTTTTAAATTTTTCTTAATTTTTGTCATTTGGTCCTCCATTTCCCTGAGCAACTCTTGCCCAACTACTATCTTATCAGCTAGATTATCCCAACTCACTGGAGTATTTCACTTTCTTTCGTAAAGTGCTTCAAATGGGCTCATCTTCAATGATTCTTGACACCCATTGTTGTACGCAAATTATACCAAGTGTAGGTAGTCTTCCCATTTCGATGGTTTCTCCATCACATACATTCTTAGTATATCTTCTATCACCCTGTTCATTGTTGGTCACTATAATTGCTTAATTAATTTTAAACAACTAAGTGAAACATAAATTATCAACCCAGGGAAGTCTTTTGTTTCAAAGATAGCCACGCATTGTATATGCTCAATTCCAAAAGCATTTAGTGTTGTAGTAAAGAAAT
>ML778310.1:586330-598816 GCA_009831015.1 Picea engelmannii
TCATGTTGATAATCCACCATGAATTTTCCTATCAACCCCTTAAAAACATGATCCATGGCCCTATGAAATGTAGCTCCTGTGTTCTTCAAACCAAAGGGCATCCTAGCATATGCATATGTATCCCAAGGTGTTATGAATGATGTCTTTTCTCTGTCTTCCTCAACAACCAACACTTGATTATACCCAAAAAAACCATCTAACATGGACATGCAAAATGATCACATGACTTGCTGAAAAAGAAACTCCATGTTAGGTAAAGGATATTTATCCTTTATACTTGCTTTGTTAAGATCCATGAAAAATACACACATCTGAATCTCCCCAGTCTTCTTTCTTACTATCACGGGATTTGAAATCCAATCAAAGTGTCTAATGGGGCATATTATTCCAACCTTCTTTAATTTCTCCAATCCAACCTTTACTAGAGGTTTTAATTTGGGTTCATCATCCTTATCTTTTGCTTGACCAACTTTGCCCCTTCTCTCAAGGGAATAATATGTTGAAATATTGTTTTATCATAAGCCTTCAAATCATCATAACTCCATGCCAACACATCAATATATTCTTTAAATAATGCAACATATTGATCAACTTCTTCAATTATGCAATCAAATCCCAACTAGTTGACATATTTTGGGAACTTCCAATTCCATTATTTATTTTTCTTGTTTCTTGGACCTTTCGGAGTGGAATTTATTCCAATATATTCTTAGCATGATCATCTCTTGTAGAATGAGACTCAGATTGAATACAATCCTTTGGGAAAACATATATGTGATTGTCTTCATAATCATCATCGTTCAATTTTTTTCCCAATTGTTCATCTGTTGGACAATTGAGAGGGGGGGGGGGTGAATCAAATGTTACCATACTTAAACAATTATGCTTCTTTTTAAAAAAAACTTTACAAGGAAATCAATGATGATGACAATCATGCAGGGAAATAAACATTGACACATTCAACATCAGTCACATATATGAGAAACACAGAGATAGATATTTCCCGAGGAAACCCATATAGGGTAAAAACCTCTTTTTCTTTATATGATAAGTATTATCTACATTTTTTACATTATCATACATATGATCACCAACTCATTGTGAGGCTACAACCTCTATTTTTGCAAGCTGCAACTTGCTGAGAGCCCCGACTCTCTGTTTTCTCTAGCACCCACTAGAAGGGAGCACCAGCCCCCTAGTTTCTCTAGCACCAACTAGAAGGAAGCACCAACTAGAAGAAAGAACCAATTCCTTGTGTTCAAGCACCCACTTGAACCTTTGAGGACACCAGTCCTCCCTAGCACCTCCCAACCACCATGAATTATTAATTCTTCGTTACTAAAACTTATTACAATGATATAAAATTATTCAATGGCTTACCAGCCTTGTCGTTGTTCTGTTACACTGCTCTACCCTATCTACATCAGTGTCTTCTGCACACCCCTAGCACTTTCTGTTCTTCTGCCTTTTATGCTTTATGCACCATATCCCTTCAATGCACCATTCCTTGACTGTGCATTTCTTCTCCTGGATTCTGCCTCCTTGTACACACCTGAATTCTCCTACACAATGACAACAACACCGATCTCTTTTTTGTTCCACATTCTTATAGTCCCTATGCTCCTTGTGCATGCAATATTTTCCATGCCTCTGCATGCTCACGCCCCCCACCGATCTCCTCCACATATCGAGTGCTTTTGCTTGATCATCATAACTCTTCATCTTCTCTGGTGGTTCCCACCATGCGTTCAACATCACTGGGTGTTTTTCTAAGATTCCTAAACCTCTCTGGCAGTTGAGACTCCTCATCTTCTCTGGCACAGTGGAGCTTATGCCTTCTGTTTTAGTTACAGACCTCAATGCTCATCCATATGTCAATCCCTCTAAGAATCATCTTGCTTCACTGGATGAAGCTTAGAGACTCTTCATCTCCTCTGGCGATCACACAGAGGTCTCTTCAAATTCTCTGGCAGAGACCATCAATGGTTTCTAGCAGTTACACTGCGAGGCACAAAAGTAGCCATGCGATCTTGTTCAACTTCACTTGCACTGTTGGATTGAATTCATAGAAACTTTTGTTTACTTCATGATTTCACACTTCGGCATTTTGGGATCCCCGTGGTAATGATTTCATTATGCTCCATGTCCCGATCCCTGAAACTCTAAAATGGAACTTATCTGAACTAGCTCCTTCCTTCATCTTCTGTCGATGTGACCAATGGCTGCGACCACAGATTGAGCAAAAATGTGTTTCACATTTCAGAATTTCAATATTTCGGCACTCCCATGGTAGAGTCTCTTGACACTCCATGTCCCAATATCCGAAGCTCCAAAATGGAGTCGGATCAACGGTCCACACTCTAAGTGATTTGACGGTCCTGATGTCTTCATGATTTTGCATATCATGATTTCTGGGTTCACGACTTCGGGACTCCTATGGTAGGATCTCTTGACTCTCCATGTCCCAATATCTAAAGCTCCAAAATGGAGTCGGATCAACAGTCCACACTCTAAGTGATTCGACGGTCCTGATGTCTTCATGATTTCACATATCGCGATTTTAGGGTTCGCGACTTCGGGACTCCTATGGTAGGAGTTCTTTGACATCTTCATCTCCTGATTTCCGAAACTGTGAAGTGATGTAAACCTGCTAACATCACATGTGAATTGACACAAGTCGAATAACTGCCATGTGTCATTCTGATTCGTGACTTACATGTGCCTGAAATTTTGAATCAACTTGACACTTGTCATTGCCTGGTTGTGCCATGTGTTCTTAGTTGATGTGGTTTGCTGACGTGTCTTATTTTGGGATTTCACATTTCGGCACTTCGGGACTCCTAATGTTGAGAGTCTCTGACTTCTCCATCTCCCAATTTCTGAAACTCTGAAATGGATTGGGATCAATGGTCCAGATCAAACCTTGATCTGACAACTCAGATTATTTCACGATTTCGCATATCGCAATTTCGAGAGGTTAGGGAACCCCATTCCTTTGACTCTCTAGTCAGTAAAATGTTGATCTTTCCCCACGTGTCCTGCCTAAAGATGGACAGTCCTCCTTCTTTCGAGATTTTGTGAGCCCGCTACTCCTTGCACTTTAAAGAACATGCATGTTCTCCTTGATCCAACGATCATAGTTGCTACTCTTCCTCGATTATCACTGCGCTCTTGATCATCGCTGTTGTACTCAAGCCATCATCGCTGTTGTACTTGCCATCAATGACAAGCATACGCTACCTGTAAAACATGCCAACAATCTCCCCCTTTGTCATTGATGGCAACTAAGGCACCCAAATTCTTTTCTCCCCCTTTGAAATCAATGTCAAAGAAGAGACATGCTCCCCTTGAGTTGTTGCAGTAATTTTAGGAGGCATTAGATATTCAAACAATACAAAACTCCCCCTAACAAGATGGACTCTTTTAGGTGTGAGATGAAATGACACCCAACTTCTGTCTGAGATATTCAAAAGGTGTCTTGGCTAGGGGTTTAGTAAAGATGTCTACAATTTGTTCTGTAGTGGGAATGTAATGGACCTGAACAATCTGATTGGTGACCTGCTCTCTCAGAAAATGATATTTTATGGGAATATGCTTGGTCTTGGAGTGGAAGATGGGATTTTTAGACACACTGATGGCACTAGTGTTATCACAATGGATTGGGATCGGTGCAGTGTATTTTACCTCTAAGTCTGCAAGTTTTTGAATCATCCATAATACCTGAGTGCAATAGGTAGCAGCAGCAATGTACTCTGCCTCTGTGGTTGATAAAGAAATGGAACCTTGTTTTCTACTAAGCCATGCTACTAAAGAATCACCTAGAAAGAATGCTCCTCCACTGGTGCTTTTTCTCTCATCGACACAGTTTGCCCAATCTGCATCTGATTAAGCAATTAACTAAAAATTTTGATTTCTAGGATACCATAGACCATAAGTCATTGTTTCTTTTAAATACCTGAATATACTTTTGACAGCTTGCAAATGACTCTGTTTGGGTGCAGCCTGATATCGTCCTACCATTCCTACAACATGTATTATGTCTGGGCGAGATGCTATGATGTACAACAGGCTTCCTATCATTGATTGATATGAGCTTTGATCGACATCAAGTGAATCATCATCATTGCTTAATTTACATCCAGTTACCATAGGTGTACCCACAAGTTTAGAATCTTCCATTTGAAACCTTTTCAGCATTTCTCTTAGATATTTTTCTTGAGAAATGAACATCCCTTCGGGCCTCTGAATAATTTGCAAACCAAGAAAAAATGATATTTCTCCTATCATGGGCATTTCAAATTCAGACTCCATGGCAGAAGCAAACCATTATACCAGTGAATCCTTATTACATACAAAGATGATGTCATCTACATAGACCAGTACGATGAGCAAATAATTATCCTCTATTTTAATATACAGATTGTTGTCAGTTGTTCCTCTCTTGAACCCTTTGTCTTTGAGATACGTATCCAGTCTGTGATACTAGGCTCGAGGGGCTTGTTTTAAAGCATATAAAGCTTTCTTCAACTTACATACTAAGTTAGGGTTATCAGACAATTTTAAACCCTCTGGTTGTTCCATATAGACTTCTTCACTTAAATCTCCATTGAGAAAAGCTGACTTGACATCCATTTGGTAGACTTTAAACCTTTTATAACAAGCATAAGCAAGAAACATTCTGATAGCTTCTAATCTTGCTACGGGTGCAAATGTTTCATCAAAATCCAATCCTTCTATCTGAGCATAGCCTTTATAGACTAACCTCACTTTGTTCTTGATAACTTGTCCTTGCTCATTCATCTTATTCTTAAAGATCCATTTGGAGCCAATGACATTTTTACCTTCAGGTCTTTGAACCATCTCCCACGTATTGTTTTTCTCAATCTGGTCAAGTTCTTCATTCATTGCTTTAACCCAGTGGTCATCTTTGCTAGCTTCATTAAAATTCTTGGGTTCCATCATGGATATGAAGGTTGTATGAGATTGTTCGGTGTTTTTGATTAACTTTCTTCTGGATTGTACACCTTTGTCTTTTTCCCCAATTATCTGACTTGCAGGATGATTCTTTTGAATGATTCTGGAGGAGGAATTTGTAGTTGACTGCTTATTTGACTCTGTCTGAGTGTCTGAGTCTTCATCTGATTCAGAGTCTTCATTTTTTGATTCTTGGACCTGTTCATCTTCAGCTTTAGTTGTGTCTTCTATAGAAGACTCATTACTATACACCTCTTTGCTAGGATTCCTTCATCAATTTTTACATCAATACAATCAACCATTTTATGTAGCCTCCTATTATAGCATCTGTATCCTTTACTGTTTGTAGCATACCCTAAGAAAATACCTTCATCTGCCCTGTCATCATATTTTCCAAGGTTCTCATCAGTATTCTTTATGTAGCATTTACTCCCAAAGACTCTGAAGTGTTTGATCGAGGCAGGTCTTCCAAACCATAATTCATAAGGTGTCTTGTCACTTTGTGGTCTGAGGTGGGATTTGTTAAGCACATGGACTGTTGTGTGTATTGCTTCTACCCAATAGGTTTGACCAATGTTCTTCTCATTCATCATTGACCTGGCCATTTCCTGCACTGTTCTGTTCTGCCTCTCAACTACTTCATTTTGTTGTGGAGTTCTTGGGATTGTGTATTCTCTCGTGATCCCATGCTCATCACAAAATTCCTTGAAGTCTCTTGACATAAAATCTCCTCCCCAGTCTGATCTTACTACCTTTAACCTCTTCCTTGTTTGAGTCTCAGTTAAAGCCTTGAATATTTTAAAATTCTCAAATGCTTCATCTTTTTCTTTGAGAGAGGCAACCCAAGTAAGTCTGGAGTAATCATCGATAATTAGCATGAAGTAGTTTTCTTTCCCTGTGCCTTCCTATCTTGATGGTCCACATAAATCCATATGAACTAGTTGGAGTGGTTTCTCTGTTGAAGTAAAGATCTTGGACTTAAACTGTGTCCTGTTTTTCTTCCCTACTCGATAGGGTTTACACATTAAATCTTGGGGCTTTGAAATTCTTGGAATATCTTTTACTGCCTTGAGGTTTTTGAGTTTGATTAAGTGGTAAAAGTTTAGATGTCCAAGTCTCCTATGCCATAACCAACTTTCATCATGTTTTCTTAGATGACATTCTTCTCTATTTTCATTCAACACATATACATTATTTTTTGTCCTTATGCCTTTGGCCACCACTTGTCCTGAGTTTACAGACTTTATCTTGCAATCCTTGGATGTGAACAACACCTCACATCCTCTATCACACATTTGAATTACACTGAGAAGATTATGTTTCAGCCCATCCACAAGTAGAACATCTTGGGATTTTCCTTTTCTATTACTTAAGCTCACCATCCCTTTTCCTTTTATTTTCCCTAGAGCATAATTTCCAAAGGTTACACTTCCTGATTTTCTTTCACTTAGAGATAGAAACTTGCCTTTGTCTCCCATCACGTGTTTGGAGCATCCACTGTTTATATACCAAGGGTTCATTTTTCTTTGAGCAGACAATACTAATCCACACTTGTTACTTTCCTTATTCTTCCAAAACTTGACATTTTCAGCAGGGGATTTCAAATCTGGTTCATAGTTCCTTAACCGATAGTCAATATATTTATGTCCAAAGTTATGACAGGTGTAGTAGCATTCAACCTCATTATTCAATAAGTCAAACTTATTGTTGCAGTGTTGCCTACTTATTGACTGTTGATTATTTCTTGGCCTCCTTAGTTGTATGTGTCCAAACTTAATTTGGCAATTTGCAGTCTGTGAAGGATTATTACTTGATTGTATCATTCTTTGTTGTGGGAAGTATTTATTCCTTTGAAATATTAATTGCTCATGTCTAAGTCTTAAGGAACAATTTATAGCTTTGTGACCAAATTTAGAACAATAGAAACAATAGCCATAGAAAAATTCTTTGTACCTGGAAAATGGTTGTCTTCTTTGAGTAAATTGATTTCTTTCTTGTTGATGACGTCTTTCAGCAGAGAGAGCATTGTTTCTTTGTTCTACAGATTCAGTCCTAGCACCTTTTTCTTTACTCATCCTCGTTGGTTGATTGTCTTCCTTTGTTTCTGCAGGTTTGTTATTGTCATTGGTTGTACTTTTGACAAACTTGATGGGTTCTTCATTTCCTGTCTTCCCACTGCTTCATCCCTCTTCATAACCCAAACCAGTTTTCAGCTTTGGATTCCTTTGCTGATTTATAATGGTGGCTAATCCTTTTGAGGCTTTGATACTTGACAGATTCCGATTATACAAGGCTTGAAACTTCTCCATTTCTTTCCTTGTTTTCACTACTTCTTGTTCTAATGATTCACATCTTGCCTTCTTTTCTAATAGTTGTTGTTTCAAAATCTCTTAAATTTTCTTTGCCTCTTCCAATTCTACTTTTAGTAGGACAAGGTCTTCATCAGGTTCTTTACTATCTTTCTCGAACTGTATCAACAATTGTCTTTGATTTCTGTTCTTCATTCTTAGTCTATCAATCTCTTCCAATGCACTGATCAGTTCTCCTTCCATGTCAACCACAACTTCTTCTTCATTAACATCACTCCCTGTGCTATTATTTTCATAGTCCTCTTTGGCCATAAGTATGAATTCATTTATTTTATCTTCAATAGATGAATCATTGTCTTCATCATCTGAAGGATCATCATCATTGTTTGCACAAAGACTTTTCTTCTTAAAGTTATTCTCTTTAAATAAATTTTTGTGTTTGTATTTCTCCTCATCATCACAAGTCTAATCCTTTCCTTTGTGGGGACATTTTTTTGCAAAATGACCTATCCTACCATAGTTAAAGTATTTGAAAGGAAGTTTACGTTTGTATTTTCCTGATCCCTTCTTCAGTCTGTTCACAAATTTTGCTTCAATTTCATTGGGCTCAGAATCCTCATTCTTGTCTTCTTTAAATGATGCTTCTCTAGAGGTGGGTTTATCTTTAACTATTCTCATTTCATATGCAGTCAATGTTCCTAGAAGTTGGTCAAACTGCAAGGTTTTTAGATCATTAAGTTCTTCTATAGCAGAGACCTTCGGGTTGAACCTATCTGGGAGAGATCTCAAGATTTTCTGAACTAAAGAAGGTTCCCCAATTGTTTCACTAAGTTCCTTCATTGCATTTACCATTTCTTCTACTCTCAGAAAGTATTTTCCAACAGTTTCATCTTCCTTCATCTTCAACTGTTCAACTGTATTTTGTAGGTTTGAAGCTTTGCATTATTTACCTTCTCATTACCCTCATAACTGCTAATGAGTTTGTCCCACATTTCTTTGCCAGTTCCTAGGTGCATAACTTTTATGAATTCTACTTCTCCAAGCCCACTCAAGATATCATTCATAGCCTTAGCGTTGAAGCTAAATTCTAGTTTGTCATCCTTATTAGCTATCACAACTAGCTTTACATAACTAGTATCTACCACATCCTAGACATCTTCACCTAAATCCATTATGTAGGTTCTCATTCTAACTTTCCAAAAGACAAAGTTTGTTCCATTGAACAGAGGGGCCTTATTGGTTGAATTTCCTTCATGGCTTGACATGTTTAAGATCTAGGATCTACCCTTTGATAAAAGGGGCCAGCTCTGATACCAATTGTTGGACAACTGAGAGGGGGGGGGGGGAAATCAGTTGTTACCATGCTTAAACAATTATGCTTCTTTTAAAAAAAAACTTTACAAGGCACTCAATGATGATGACAATCATGCAGGGAAATAAACGTTGACACATTTAGCATCAGTCACATATATGAGAAACACAAAGACATATATTTCCCGAGGAAATGCATATAGGGTAAAAACCTCTTTTTCTTTATATGATAAGTATTATCTACATTCTTTACATTATCATACATATGAGCACCAACTCATTGTGAGGCTACAACCTCTATTTTTGCAAGCTACAACTTGTTGAGAGAACCGACTCTCTATTTTCTCTAGCACCCACTAGAAGGGAGCACCAACCCCCTAGTTTCTCTAGCACTAACTAGAAGGAAGCACCAACTCCCTGGTTTCTCTAGCACCAACTAGAAGGAAGCACCAACTCCATGTGTTCAAGGACCCACTTGAACCTTTGAGGACACCAGTCCTCCCTAGCACCTCCCAACCACCCTAAATTATTAATTCTTCGTTACTAAAACTTATTACAGTGATATAAAATTATTCAATGGCTTACCAGCCTTCTCGTTGTTCTGTTACACTGCTTTGCCCTGTCTACATCAGTGTCTTCTGCACACCCCTAGCACTTTCTGTTCTTCTTTCTTTTATGCTCTATGCGCCATATCCCTTCAATGCACCATTCCTTGACTGTGCATTTCTGCTCCTGCATTCTGCCTCCTTGTACACACTTGAATTCTCCTACACAGTGACAACAACACTAATCTCTTCTTTGTTCCACATTCTTATAGTCCCTATTCTCCTTGTGCATGCAATATTTTCCATGCCTCTGCATGCTCACGCCCCCCACTGATCTCCTCCACATCTTGAGTTCTTTTTCCTAATCATCGTAACTCTTCAGCTTCTTTGGTGGTTCCCACAATGCGTTCATCATCACTGGGTGTTCTACTGAGATTCCTAAACCTCTCTGGTAGTTGAGACTCCCTTGTCTTCTCTGGCACAGTCGAGCTTATGCCTTCTGTTTCAGTTACAGACTTCAACGCTCATCCATCTATCAATCCCTCTAATAATTTTCTTGCTTCACTGGATGAAGCTTAGAGACTCTTCATCTCCTCTAGCAATCACACAGAGTTCTCTTTGAATTCTCTAGTAGAGACCATCAATGGTTTCTAATAGTTAAACTACGAGGTGCAAAAGTAGCCTTGCGATCTTGTTCAACTTTACTTGCACCGTTGGATTGAATTCATAGAAACTTGTGTTTACTTCGCCATTTCACACTTTGGCATTTCAGGATCCCCATGGTAATGATTTCATTACGCTCCATGTCCTGATCCCCGAAACTTTGAAATGGAGCTTATCTGAACTAGCTCCTTCCTTCATCTTCTGCCGAAGTGACCAATGGTTGCGACCACAGATTGAGCCAAAATGTGTTTCGCATTTTGACATTTCAGGATTTCGGCACTCCCATGGTAGAGTCTCTTGACGCTCCATGTCCCAATATTTGAAGCTCCGAAATGGAGTCGGATCAATGGTCCACACTCTAAGTATTCAACGGTCCTGATGTCTTCATGATTTTGCATATCGCAATTTCAGGGTTTGCGACTTCGGGACTCCTATGGTAGGATCTCTTGACTCTCCATGTCCCGATATCTGGAGCTCTTAAATGGAGTCGGATCAATGGTCCACACTCTAAGTGATTCAACGGTCCTAATGTCTTCATGATTTCACATATCGCGATTTCGGGGTTCCCGACTTCGAGACTCCAATGGTAGGAGTTCTTTGACATCTCTGTCTCCCAACTTTTGAAACTATGAAGTGATGTAAAGTTGCTAACGTCACACATGGATTGACACATGTCGAATAACTAGCATGTGTCACTCTGATTCGTGACTTACATGTGCCTGAAATGTTGAATCAACTTGACACTTGTCATTGCCTGGTTGTGCCACGTGTTCTTAGCTGACGTGGTTTGCTGACATGTCTTGTTTCAGGATTTCACATTTCAGGACTTTGGGACTCCTAATGTTGAGAGTATCTAACTTCTCCATCTCCCGATTTTCGAAACTCTGAAATGGACTAGGATCAACGATCCAGATCAAACCTTGATCTGACGACTCAGATTATTTCGTGATTTCGCATATCACAATTTTGAGAGGTTAGGGAACCCCGTTCATTTGACTCTCCAGTCAGAAAAATGACGATCTTTCCCCACGTGTCTTGCCTGAAGATGGACGGTCCTCCTTCTTTCGGGATTTTGTGAGCCCGCTACTCCTTGCACTTTAAATAATGTGTAGGTTCTCCTTGATCCAATGATCACGGTTGCTGCTCTTCCCCGATTATCACTTCACTGTTGTACTCAAGCCATCATCACTTCTTTACTTTCCATCATGACAAGCATACGTTTCCTGTAAAACATGCCAACATCATCATTCTCAAATACTTGTAAATATTCCTAGTTATCAGGTATAGAAGGTCGAAATACTCTTTCTACTTAAAAATATGTTTTTCTTTGAACATCATTCGGGTTTGACAATGAGGCTACCAAAGCCAATGAATATGCTTATGATTCTTATCCCTTGGGATGAAAGAGATGTTGAAAGAACCGAAGGCTTCCATTAATTCATTAAATCTTCTGAAATATAATTTGAGTCTTTCCTTTTTGATTTTATACCTTTGGGTGACTTGATTTATTACCAAATCGGAGTCACCAGTCATGATTATATGTTCTATCTTCAATTCTTGTGTAAGAATCATTCTCTGAATCAAAGCTTCATATTCTTCCTCATTATTGGTACATGCAAACTCAAGTCTGATACTATGTGGATGCACAATCTTTCTTAGACTTACAAGGACAATTCCAACTCCACTCTTAAGAACCAAATATCAATATAGCATAGAAAAACCTTAGAAAAAGTACTCAACTCCTTGAAAAAGAGATAATTTCAGATAATAAGCCTCTTCGAGGGGGAAACCTCCTTTTACCCCACTTAAATGTTCAAGTACAAGATGATTCAAAATGAAAATGTCTCCTTGGTATATATAGGAGACTAGGGGGTATACTTACAACTAATGGCCTAAAGCCGACATAAATAAAATAACATTACTAATATAATATGCCCCAATTAAGGGGTAATGAGCATATATTAGGGCTTAACATGCCCCTCCCCTTGAGACAAGTGTTGTCTGCAACGCTTGAGTAAATATGGATGCTTTTGTATAAAAGACTCATCTTCCCAAGTGGAATCTTCAGCCGGTAGTTTCCTCCATTTAATGAGATATTTTGAAATGGATCTATTCCTCAGCTGGCAAATTCTTGTGTCAGTGATGGCTTTAGGCTCCAATCTGATTTTTCCTTCCTCGTCAAGTTCTAGCAATATAGTTTGAACTGGGATCTTGTTGCCTATAACCTTCTTTAAGCATGAAACATGGAAAATTGGGTGTACTCGTGAATATGCAGGCAACTCCAATTTGTATGCCATAGTACCAATATTTTACAACATATGAGGGCCATAGTACTTTGGTGATAATTTATTATCCTTCTTGGCTTTCTTGAGGGACATATGTTTGTATGGTTGTAGTCTTAAAAACACTCAATCCCCTACTTCAAAACTTCTTTCACTACGATGTTGATCTGCTTGTTGTTTCATGTGATTCTGTGCCATGGTTAGGTTGTATTTAAGATTTGGAGAACTTGTTGTTGATTCTCGATGTGATCTTCCACTACTTGAACCTTAGATTTTTCTTTTAGAGAAGAAGTGATGGAAGGAGGGTGGTATCCATAAAGTGCCATAAATGGTGTCATTTTTGTTGCCATATGAAAGGAAGTGTTATACCACCATTCTGCCAAGGGTAACCATTTGAACCAT
>ML778310.1:609121-630200 GCA_009831015.1 Picea engelmannii
CTCCAATAACCTTCAAATGGATGCTCTTGATTCTCCATACCTTGAATTTGCTCCAGGATTTCAATTTGTTCCATGTCTAGGATAGCATAGTTTCTGATCCCAACGTATATATAATCTTCCATTAATTTATTATCCTTGTTTTTCAAAGATAATGGTTTCCTGGGTTCACAAGGAACCTTAATCATTTCTCCTTCTTTGTATGGAAGCATCATGCAACTTCCATCATTCATTATGTATCCTCTGATCATAGATGAACAATATCTTCCTAAAACAACTCCATGTAGGAGGGAGGTATACCACAATAATATTGAAAACTATAATAATATGGGGTGTCGTCATGATCCAAGCATAAAAGTCTTTAATTTCACCATAAGATAACACTTTTCTGTAATCGATTGCATATATACTTTCACCAATCTCATAATATTTGGTGTAGTTCATTCCTAATGCCTCCATGACTGCTAGTGGCATAATATTATTGGTCACGCTAGTATCGACTAAACAATTATGAATTGCAACATCATGATTTTCAATTGAAATATAAAAGTGAAGGATTTTACCTCTCAACTTGACAGTTGATTTTTTCTTTCTTTGTTTTGGACTTGTAACAACAACTTCCATTTTTTCAGATGGATCATCCAATAATCTCAAAATGTTTTCCCTTTGTTGGGGAATCTTCACCATTTCTATAAAAGGAAGAGTTATCCTTAGTTTACCCAAGTCCTTTATGAGATTGTATTTCATCTGGGTGGGGTTTGACATCAGGTGTTGCTTCTTGCTTCCAACGCTATCTGTCACATTCTCATTTACCTTTTTCTCATTCATTTTTTCTTTATCATTTTCATTTTCTCTTTCAAAATCATTTTTATTCTTGGATTTATTTACAAACGCTCTTATCTGGGTGACATTTTCTTGCGATTCAGGTTCGTTGTCACCTTCCTCATGTAAATGTGTTGAACCTGTACAGAATAGATCTAGCTAAACATTGATACATGCATTTCTAGAGATAATTTGAGAAAGAAGAAGAAGGAGAGAAAGAATGAAATAATTCTCATTAACCGTTTCCACACTCAAAGAGTGAATAATTTACAATAGATATAGGATACATGAGTAAATAGTGAGCCATAGTGGTGGTCTAGAGTGATCTGGACACACACCAATAGTTACGGGAGTGAACTGCCACCTAGTCTAGTCTCTCAGGTAGTTACGAGAGTGAACTGCCAACTAACTAAGTTAACTAGTCAACCAGTGTTCAGTTAACTAACTAAACATAGAGTAGTGAGGAGTTAACTCAGGGAATCAAGGGTAATGCCCCAATATAGTTATGATCCCAAGGAAATTGCACATTAGCATGGTTATGATCCCTATGTTGCATCATGACAAAACCAATGAAACATCTAAACTCAACTCAACTAGTCAAACTGAAGTGTCAACTGAAAGAGAATGTTCTCACCTAAAATATATGATATTGAATAATGAATAATAAGAAAGGAAAAACCTTAGGAAAAATAAATCCTAGGTCTGTGTGAAGTAACTCCAACACCCCCTTTGAACATCACTATGGTGAAAATAAAGAATGGGTCCCTACAACAACGCCATGTTAGATACCAAAATACAAAAGATACACTGAAATAAATGAGGAACAAGGGAAAACCTCATGGGAAACCCCCCCCCCTCAAATTAAAATTCATAAAAAAATGACAAGGAGAAAAAAATAGTTGCTAAGCAACCATGTCCTTCACTCCAAGAAAACCTCATAGCTGTGCAAGTTTGTGCTCGTTGAAGATTTTGTTGAATATGTAGATGTCTGCATGGATCTGATGAAGTATATGCACCATTGAGATTTCCACACATATCCACTTTATATTCTTGTAATGAAAAATATCCAAATAAATTTTGGATGAAATTTTGAAAACCAACCGACCGTTTCCGGAAAAACATTGAAATTTTGTTGATTTTAAAATGATCATAACTTCACTTCTCGAAATCCATTTTGGATGATTTGTTTTTTGAAATTGGATATTTTCCTGAGAGGAATTCAAATATCCAATTTGTTTCAGCAAATTTTTCTAAGAAAATATCATAACTTAATCTGATGTGTGTGGCTCCCTTTTTGTCTCCTGAGATGCATGCATTGCGCATGGAAAAGTGTCTGCATGTGACTCCTGAGATGCATGCCATATATCTTCCACATGAATTTTAGAAAACAAATCTGAAATAGAGTAGACATCATCTTCAATTAATGGAGTACAAATTTGTGCAGATAATTTTGTAGAAGGATCTTCAAACTAAGATGATTTATCTTCCAGTGGATTTTCTACATTCTCTATCTTGTCAACATTTTCCATGCATTCTTCCTTATTCCCAGATAAAACCTCCAATCTTGTCCATAATTCATTTGGAGTGAATTCTTGTGAGACATAACATACTTGGTGGAGAATTTCTGGAGAAATAGACAAGGAGATAAATCCTATGGCCATATCTTGTCAATTGAAAAAGTCATTTTTCTCATCGGCAGAATCAAGCTCCATTTCCATTGCCATAGATATTTGGTACAAGCCTCTACATCTAAGATGAAGAAATTTTTTTGGCTTCCACTCCAAATAGTTATGAGGCATGAGAAGTATTGTTGGTGAGTAAAACATAGATTCCATCTTTATGTGTTCTTCAATCTTCAGTACCTGAAAAAAATAATTTGGTGTATATTTTTCTTAGAAGTCTATCGGCTCTGATACCATGTAAATGTGTTGAGCCTGCACAGAATAGATCTAGCTAAACAATGATACACATATTTCTAGAGAGAATTTGAGAAAGAAGAAGAAGGAGAGAAAGAATGAAAGAATTCTCATTAATTGTTTCCACACTCAAAGAGTGAATAATTTACAATAGATATAGGATACATGAGTAAATAATGAGCCATAGTGGTGGTATAGAGTGATCTGGACACACACCAGCAGTTACGGGAGTGAACCACCACCTAGTCTAGTCTCTCAGGCAGTTACAAGAGTGAACTTCCACCTAGCTGAGTTAACTAGTCAACCGGTCTTCAATTAAATGACTGAATAGAGAGTAGTGAGGAGTTGACTTAGGGAATCAAAGGTAATGAGCTAGTCTGGTGATGATCCAAAGGCAAGTGCGCATTAGCATGGTGATGATCCCAATGTTGCATGGTGAAAAAACCAATGTAACATCTAAACTCAACTCAGCTAGTCAAACTGAAGTGTCAACTAAAAGAGAATATTCTCGCCTAAAATATAGGAGACTGAATAATGACTAATAAACAAGGGAAAATCTTAGGAAAAATAAATCCTAGAAAAATAAATACAAGGTGTGTGTGAATTAACTCCAACACCTCAAATATATACATGGATGTCTTGCATCTGTCCATCTATATTGTTTCAGAAATTTCATAAGGTAAATAATAGTTCCCTTTCTCAAGCATTTTCGCATCATATACATCATCCAGAACACATGCATTGAAGATTGGTTTCCTGGGAACCCTTGGCCTTTACGGATTATCAGTGTTTTCAAACCTCACTCTGTTTTCTTGGGGAGGGTTCCTTCTTTGCTCTTTGACTGACATTATCAGATTTTCTACACAATTTCCCCCCCTTCTTAATATGGTTATCTCATTCTACATTTTCCTGATGGTTCTATTCATTTGTGCAATTTCAATTATTTTCTTGGTTTCTTGTGTCACAACAAGGTCTACCTTCACATCTGGTATGGTCCCCTTGAAAAATCCTCCAATTGTTTGATTTTGGGTTGGTCATGGATTTGCTTCTTCATTCTTTTTTGAGATAGAGGATCCTTGATTATAAATACTTAAGTCTCCCATTTACCTTTATACTTTTCCTAGGATAATGTTGGGGTCAACACCTGTCTCAATCATAATTTATTCCATCTCAGTGGATTTAATCATTGCTTCCTCCAATGTATCCATTTGGGATTTTTTGATAGAATATTTCACATTTGGGGGCATCACATTCTTATAAAAACCAAGTATGACTGGGTCATTAGGTATTTTATCTTTTGGAATCTTACTCAAAGTTTTATTGAACCTGATATTAAAATCTCATATTCTCTCATTCTTCCTCAAACCAATCTGGGTGAAATCAGTGAGAAGGGTATGATATGCAACTGGAGGGGAAAACATAGCCAAGAACATGGCTTCGAGGTCATTAAACAATCAATGGACCTACTGGGTAATGTCATATACCATTCATAAGATCTTGTCGATAAGGTTTGAAGAAATAACCTTACCATCACATCATCATATTCAACATGATGAAAATAAAAAACATCAAGAAATAAGTTAAGGTGTCTTTTGGAATAATTTGTTTCATCTCAAGAAAATTCCTTCAAGGTACCCTTAGGGAGAGCAGGGAGGTCATGTTGATCACCTCGAAGATTTAAAGGAGAATCTATTACTCTTCTTCGATTTTTGAATCTTAGGTTTTCTTGATTTCTTCCACCACCTACTCCATCTCCTTGTCTCTCCTCACGAGGTTCTCTTCGTGGTTCTTCATTTATTTTGTCCATGTTTAGAGATGTTTAAAGAATATGTTTTCCACTTCTTAGAATACAAAGTTTCTTTCTTTTACTTATGGTAATGGGTCCCTTGTATTCGTCCAACTTCAATCCCGACCTTATCTTTGTGCTACTCTAGCTGGCCCGTCGTTCCTTCAGTCTTCTTGCTCATCTCTCCTCTATCTTCAAAGGATTTCTCTTTCTTATTATTTATCCAATGTCTGCCAAGAGATTTTCCAATTATTCTTGGGTATTGTATGTCATTATTACTAGATTATATAGTTCATGCAAGATGTTTCGTTGATTATTCAATCCAATTTCCAGGTGGGGTTGATCAGCCTGGGAAAAGTCATATATTTTTCAAAATATGTTAAACCATATTTCAAATTTCAATTCAGTGCCCAATATGGTTGCCAAAATTTTTGACGCTTGAATCCGTCGGGACCGAAACGACAACTTCATGGGGATACAAATCCCCCTATGTTTTTATAGAGGTCGCACTCCTCTTTGTTTTAAGATTTTCTTGGAACTTTAAATTTTTAGAATATAGGACTTTGCAAAAGTCCATCGTGATAATCAAAGAAGTATAAATATTTCAAGAACAAATAACAAGAAATACAATGTTTTTTTTTTAAGATAGTTCTTGAGAAATGACCAGGAACCACACACTTCATACACTTGAAAAAGATAGGCAAAATTTCCTCACATGCATCATAGTTAAACTAAAGATTTCCAATCACATAAAATAAAAGAAGATGGTTTGCATGCATAAGAGAAATTTAATACAGTAAAAACATGGGGAGATCAAATAAAGATAATGATAGATCAATATCAAATACTTTATACTCAAAACTCAGAGTTACAAGGTACAATCAAAACTGATCCCAAAATAGTTCTTTTGGAATTTATGAAAAATATATAATATGTTACAAAGCCTTGAAATTTAAACGTGTTTGTCCTTAGGACTAGGATTGGGGCTCCTGTGGAGCATAAAACAAATATAAACAATAAGTAATATGTAGAAGGAGGATGGTGGGCGATGACTTAGTAGAAAGACCTGGAAAGAAGACAAGGAGAAGTTATCAGATTTCGGTTAAACCTTTCTAGTCAAAGAAGCAGAGTAACTGGATGAAAAAATGATAAAGAAAGTAAGATATGATCAGCATGAACTTAGTATGATGGTCTCTCATGTCTCTTCACTTGATTTTTGTTGTCCTTTTATTGTCTTCATTGACAGTTATAGGAATTGTCTCAATTGTTTCTTGCCATTCTTTGGTCAATTTGTCGATTACCTTTCTGAACCAATATTCAATATAAATTTTCATTGGTGCGACATTTATTTCATGCCTGATTTTAATGTTGAATAATTTACCTTCCAAGTCTCTTAAGTCAAGAGAAATACTATGTACTTGTTACCCATGATTTTGGTCATCATGATGGTGTATTGATGATGGTGAACTCAGGCTCCTCATAAGAACTGTTTCCTGAGAAAAGTTACATTCATCTCTTCCCAGAAAACTTACTTTTGAAGAGGGTTCGCAGGTTGCTAGTATACCAGGGTGTGAGAATGACCCATTCTCCCAGGCTTCCTTAAGCTAGGGTGCAAACTTCTTGCACTGTGCTACATAACTAGGGTGTTAACTTTCTCTAAATCTTGGAAAAAGATGAATTCTCAATGGTTCTAGAAGGGAATCTTCTAGAAGAATGGGTTGGCATTTGAATGGTTATCCTTGTACTGGTTTCTCTGATATTGTGGGATCATTCTTATCTAAGTAACCATCTCATTCTCTCCTATATACTGATGGAATTCTCATGGAAAAGGTTAAGCAAGATTCATTGAAGAATTGGTGAAAAGATTGTGTGAAGGACGTAGCTTGAACAGGAGCTTGGAGACTCTAGCAAGTCTGTCAAGAGGATTTGATATTATTCATACAAGGATTGAGAAAGTGTGTGTGTTGGATCCAAGAGCCACTGAAAGGGAGCTTGCTACATCAAGGTGATCAGGTTGTAATGTTCTACTTTCAATTAATATGATACAGTGGCATGTCCTTTTCCCATAAAGTTATTCTCACTTTATTGTGTAATTCCTTGATCATACACATAAGTTGACAGTTGAATATATTTTGCTATCTTCACTTTGGTTGGTTTTTGTTGTCTTGGTCTTGACTTCACGAGAGCACTAGAGTGAAGCAGGAGCAACAAAGACCCTAGGAAGTGATACAAAGGTATGTTACTTGTTCCTCCCTACTAGCTAATTCAATGGTCAAAACTTAGGGAAAGAGTCATGTCCTGTCCTGTTTTGTTCTAGATCTAGGTGGATCTAGGGAGATCTGTTAGTGTCCGCACCTACTGATTAGTCTGATAAAAAAATTGGTGACTCCACTGGGGACTGACTTCCCATTTTATTTGTGGTTTTTGGTGTTATTCCTTGGCCATTTTCTCTTGCCTTACCTTTCTCCATTCATATCAATCTCTGAGTCTTCAGGATACCCTGATAGACCCTCTGGGTCCAGAGGCCTCTTCAAGTTCTGTGTCTTTTTCCAAAAATTTGATTAGTTTCAGACATTCTCGCACTACACTCCACAGTAGCCTGCAAGAATATACTGATTTTGCACCCTGCCTTTAGATTCAGTGCAAGGTTCTCGCACTTTGCTCAAAGCTCACCTATGAGAATGACCTATTCTCGCACTGTGTAACACTCTTAGCTTGCGAACCCATTTTTTCACAATTTTTTCTTTAAGACTTTGGCATGATCAACTACCTAAATCATTATAAATGCCTAACTAGACCTTTATGGACCTTTGGTTGATGTTCTCTTGTCTTCGTTTTTGTGCACAAACAGTCTTAGGAAATCAAGACTCTTCCTGTTCATTTTTCTTAACTTTCGTTTCTTGACTTTTCTCTGCAAAGATATACTCTCTGATTTTGGAATCTAAGTGTGCTTGTTTGGTTAAGAACTAGTGATCGATTGAAAGTTGAGCTTATTTGTCTTTATCATTTGCTCATTGTTTGAAATATCACTTTGCTCATGAAATTGAAAAGACTAGTTTGGTTTGCTTGTTATTTTTGTTTCCATTGAAAGATTGGTTTGGGTTTTTATCTATTGCTTGTTCATTGGTTTTTTATTTTTTGCACTCTCACCATCATGGTGTAGGTCCTTTTTGAAAATCGAACAAACGTTTTTCTTTCAAAATCATTTTTCGTCTTCGAAAGCATTGAAAATCAATTGTCGAAATTATTGAAAAAGAAACAATAGAGAATTTTTATTCTTGCATGATTTGTTGCAATTGCATTTTAAAGGAAATTGTGTCTTGTAGTTCAAGTTTGATCCGGAAAACTTCTCTTTCCCTCCCATACATAGGATTCATTTAATGAAAATTGCTATATTTCATTCTTATCCATGCATCGTTGGGTTAGAGTCTTATACAACATTAGTTTCATCTCCACTTCCTTTGAGTAACAACAGCCCCTAATAACATTGTGCAATCATAAAATTTACTAGTAACTCTTTTCTAGGGCTCTATTACACCAACATTTAGCTAGGCTAGCACTTTGGAATAGGTAGAGAGATACACTCTCCAAAGCACAAAACACACAATAGCATCCTGTGTTAAGGAGTGTCAAATTCCATTTCCAACATCTTGTCCTGGCAGGCCCTTCTCACACAAGGGTCAAACATGAGGTCACATTGATATTGACAGAGTTACTCACCTTGCTTTGTTGATATCGGTGTAGAGATTGCACATATTATAGGGGTCACTCGAAGGTATACCCACAATGATGAGTGGAATCCTTTTGAATTGATTTCAGGCTAGATACCTTGCCTTTGCGTGTGGATCAGACTGTTGACTGTCCCCCTAGGCTTTGTTGTTGTTGGTGGTAACCTTAGCAGCCTATGTTTCTAAGGTCTTACACAAGGTGACTATGAAGAGGAAAGTCTTCACAGTACCTAGAATTGACATTGGCCAAACTCACTCGGGTTCCTTGGAGGGTATACCCAAGATTATGTGTGGGAGCTTGCAATAGGGTGTAAGTCCATTAAGTAGGTCGTCAGCATAACTTTTCCACTCTAGCCCATCCCCTTCTCGTCTCATTGTTGCGACGTTGGATTTCATCACCAACTAGTGACTTCGTAATTAGAAGGTCTTATTTTCTTGGTATCGTTTCCTGGATTTTGTTTACTAGCGCGTGTTATTTGTTTACCAAAGTTGACCATACGATTTTCTTCATAAGTTTGTCGCTCATTTACAATATCTCCTCCACATCATTCACGTAGAATGCAGGGTTTATCTCTAGAGCATCTGGAAGGTTCTCAACCCTTGCCTACAAGTTCACTAGAGGGCTCTCCTCCACAGAGTGTAGTCCAAGCTGTCACCACACCACAAGTGGAACACACTGACTCTCTAGAACAGTTCTGAATTACTAACACTCGAGAGGACTTTTGACTTCACCCTGATTCTGAATGACCGTTTATGCGACTGAATTCTTCCGGAGACTTAGTTGTTACATCTTCTGGATCACCAGTTGGACCCTTTCCAGGCATATAAGGCCAAGATATTTTTTGGTCTATGGGTGTTTTTTGATGGGACCTTTTTGGTCCAGGCTCACCTGTTATTTCCGAAATCACCCCTCATGTGATTTCCTAAATCTCTAGCCTAGAGATAGTACCGTTTACTACCGACTATCACTTTACCATCCCTATCGAAATGGCCCATCACACAGATACTATGAGTGTTCACACCGGATTTACCGCAGTTAGTCTTGCTCCCATCAGCACACCGCATACACCCAATATCACTCTGACACTACCACCTAGATACCATGCATTGAATGCTTCCATTCCCACTCCTATGCAAACCCCATCCGGCTCTCTTGGTGGTCCTTCTTCTTTGGGGCACTCTCTTCCCAGTTTTATTCCAACACTCCCTCAATTTCCTTTTGGAGGACCTTCCTCGTCTTCTATTGGCAGTCTTAATCCTAGTGGCACTATTGCGTCATTCACACAAAATTACCAGATTCCTGTCGGTGGACAATTTCATCAAGGTGGTATGACTCAACCCCCTCTCAGTGGGAAGATTCCTCTTGGAATGAAAATCCCAATTGGAACACAACCCCCAATTGGAGCACTACCCCCAATTGGAACACCACCTTCGATGGGAGGACTGACCCCACCTTATGGACAACACATACCTCCATCCTTGGCCTAGTATTGGAATCAGTTGATACAACATCCTCCTCCATTGACTGGGGGGCAGCACTTTCGAGTTGCGTCTGTAATACCCCCTAGTATGGGTCAACCCTATCTAGGTTTGTTCAATCCTATTTGGGGCTCGAATGCTCAAAATCATGTTCCTATTCCAGAATACAATCCCATGAGCTACTATCCTCTCCAACCACCATCGAATCTGTCTGGGTCTTCACATTATATGCAAACTGCTTATGGTCCTACTGGTTTGTCGATGGGGCTTCCTCCACAAAGACACCAGTACCCGCAGGTGAATCGACAGTTACCCTTTTTGGCCACTTTGGATCTTCCAGATTTGTCAAGGATTTTAAATGATCCAATTCATCACTCTCCCCAATGGCCCACTATACCAGCCAAGATACCATCGGACATTCCTAAATTCGACGACAAAGTGGGAGAGGACCCGAATAATCATGTTATGACTTTTCACCTATGGTGTTCATCCAACTCATTGATGGATGACTCTATTCGTTTACATCTTTTTCAACGAACCCTCATAGGTTCTGTTGTGAAGTGGTATATAGAATTGCCACGAGGTTCCTTCTCTGATTTCAACACCCTAGCTATGGATTTCCTCACACACTACCAGTTACCGATTTGTTATGATACGAGGACCGAGATTTTAACTTCTTTCAAACAAAACAAAGCCACTCATATATCGGATCACATTCATGAGTGGCGATGGCGACGACATCTTATTAAACTTGAACTCCCTGGTCAGTTGCTGGTAGAATGGTTCACAAAATCATTTTTGAACGACATCGGTCATGACACCGCCATGGGTGGAGTAGTCACGGAAGAACAGGCCATAATTTGTGCTCAATATCTTGACCTCATTTATTCACAAATGGGTACCCTTTACGATTTACTACCTGACTTACCTCATCCTTCCACTTCTTCCACTTCAACTACTCCAGCTGCTTTGCATGCAGTCGATGGTGTGATTGGCACTTTCCAGGCCCAACCACATTCTGTCTCAAGCAAAAACCCCAAACCTGCTTCTTCTAATGTTCAAAATGCTTCATCTTCTGCCCCTCTCACTGGCAATACTTTTGAGGTAAATGTAGTTCAATCTACTCCAGCCAGTAAAAATAAATCCAAAAAAGGAAGGGGTAAGAATAAGGAAGACAAAAATACTTCTCAAGCAACATGAACCAAAACTTCCCCTGTTGACGATCGGGATAAGCGCAAACCATGATACCCTTGTTTTATCTGTGGTGATGATCACTACACGAAGGATTGTCCATGATACGCCGAGGTCACTAAGTTCCTTCAAGGAGCTCCAAAACCACCTGCTCCAACCATTTTGTCCCAACCCTTCCCGTCTCAACAATAGGCTCATTTGGTCATTCATGACCAACCGTCATCTTCTACTACATCTTATGTATTGATGTGTACTAGCGATTCAAAGAAAAATGACATTGCACTCACCACTCAAGCCAAAGATTATTCTCCCTCTAAAGAGAACGTTGATGATCTATCTCCTTCATTGGTACAACCCTCTCCTGCGACTCCACCTACCAACAGTTCTCTTCATCTCGAATGACCGAGCCTTGACACAGTTCTTTGACCCCCCCCGCCCAAAGGGTGTCGTTTGGAAATCATCTTTCAATCCTCATGCTCATGCTGCCCAAAACTACAACATTATTGAAGATATAGCCCAGGCACCTGCTACGATGTCAGCCCTTGAAGTCCTTTAGAGTTTTCCTACACAACGGAAGGCACTGTTGAAATCTATCAGTGGAATCGACCTTACGGATTCAAATTTAATAATATTTGACTTGGAATATCACATTCCAAGGTTACTGCCTCAACTTGCATTCCAGATCCCTTTGAATGAATCCCAGAATACTCTCAAAGCCTTTAATGGCTCCGGTTTTAAGCCCTACGATGTCCTTCCTTTGTTGACCATCACGCTAGAAGGCAAAACGGTCCAAGTTGAAGTGGAAGTCTTCGACGCTCCCCTTAATTACAATCTTTTGCTTGGCTGCAGCTAGATCGATTCCATGCGTGCAGTTCTGTCGAACCTTTTCCGTGTGGTACATTTCCCACATCAAGGGAAGGTCGTCACTATCGACCAATTATCCTTCTTTAACTCCGATACTCATAATGGCAATGTATCGTTCATCGCTAAAACCCCACGAGGTTATGAGAACGTCGGTGTAGGCCTTATCAAAGACTCTTCATTAATGGGTACTTTCCCCATTCCACCACCCGATGTTCCACGCTCATCCGTTGTTTCGATCAACATGATCTCCACTGTGATTCACGCACTTCCTGCATCTCACGACCCCTGGATAGTACCTGACCCTGGAGATTATCTTCATTATGGCAATGAAATGCCATTAAGTCTGGTTGAATCCTCCTATCAGGCCACTCAATCAACAACTCCTTCTACCCCCTCTCTTGGTGAGTTATCTCTAGATCCTTTTCATGTCATTTTTCCCACTTATGAGATGATCATGTCTGTCATGGAGGACACCCCTTGGGACGATGGACATCATCGTTCCATCCTCTTTCTGGAGCAGCATACCATTGAGAACTACCAACGGATTTTGACCCCATCGACCATTGTTGTCATCTCAACTGTTCCTGGGTCCACACACTATTCCCCTTGACATATCTGTCAAACCTGGAATCGTCAAAAATGTCCATATCGAAGCTTCATGTTCTTCTGAGGAAGTCATCACATACACTTCCCTTTTCAAAGAGTTTAGTGACATCTTCACCTGGAGCTATGAAGAAATGCTAGGTATCGACCCTGAGATTGTGATACATGAGATCAAGACATACCCTGACGCTAAACCCGTTCGGCAACGCCTTCGTCCAGTTCACCCATGTAAAGCGACAGCTATCAAGATCGAAGTCAAGAAACTTCTCAAAGCCAACTTTATTTATCCAGTGGCTCTCACTGACTGGGTTTCCAATATTGTCCCGATTGACAAGAAACAAGGCACAATTCGTGTATGTGTTGATTATAGGGATATCAACAAAGCTTGTCCCAAAGACTACTTTCCTACCCCCTTCATCAATCAGATCATCGACGATTGTGCTGGAAGTGAAATCTTCTCTCTAATGGATGGTTTCTCTGGGTATAATCAAATCAACATTGTTCCCGAGGATCAACATAAGACTACTTTTATTTGTCCTTGGGGTACTTTTGCCTATAGGAAACTCCCTTTCGGTATCAAGAATGCTAGCGCAACTTTTCAATGTGCTATGTATTATGCTTTCCATGATATCAAGCACATCATTCAAACATATCTGGACAATTTACCCTCTCATTCAATGCGTCGAGTCGATCACCCAACCCACCTCTGAGCTATTTTTGTCCGCTGTCGGTTCTATCATATACGTTTGAATCCTCATAAGTGCATTTTCCATGTGGAATCCAGCCGCCTTCTAGGTTTTATTGTTTCGCATCAAGGGATCTGAGTGGATACTTTAAAGGTTGAGGCGATCCTTAATCTCCCTCCTCCTTCTACACTTCACTAGTTGCAAAGTTTGCAAGGGAAAGAAAACTTTCTTCGTCGTTTTATTCCAAACTACGTCGATATAACTCATGGATTTACACGGTTACTTAAAAAGGGGTATGAGTTCGTATGGGATACTATCGCCAACAATGCTTTTGAAGCTTTGAAATTATCCCTAACGCGTGCTCCGCTTCTCTTTCCCCCCAATTACAATCGTGATTATTTCCTTTACCTTGCTGCCTCAGATTACACCATTGGTATGGTTCTCGTCCAAGAGGATGATGCTAACGATGAACATGTTATCTACTACTTGAGTCGAATTCTAACGCCTACTGAAATCAAATATTTACATGTCGAAAAGCTGGCCTTGGCTACTGTTCAAGCCGTCCAATGCTTCTGGCACTATATCCTCTCGCATAAGACTACAGTGATTTCTAACTGCAACCCTATGCAACACATTCTCACACATCAACTGCTAGGGGGGAAATACTCCAAATGGATTGTGATACTCTAGGAGTTTGACTTCGAATTCGAATGCACCAAGTCTAAGAAGTCCTTATTGTTTGCTGAGTTGATATGCGACTTTCCCTATTCTAAAATGGAAAATGTAGAAGTGAGATACCCTCTTTAAAACTAGCTGTTGAACTCTTACAAAACACTTCTGCTGAGGAAGAATGTCTATTGTATCTTATGCAATTAGACGAAACTCGATGCGATGCCACCCAAGTCATAGAAGCTCAGAAAAAACATGTCAAGGCCCAATACGACAAACATGTCAAGCCTCGCGTTTTCTCCGAAGGAGATCTTGTTATCCTCTATGAACAAGATCGAGATATGCTAGGAGATAGAAAATTCGAAGCTATGTGACGAGGTCCTTATATCGTTCGATGAGTTATGGAAAAAGGAGCTTATGAGTTAGTATATTACGATGGTATCCCTTTGAGTGAACCCAGGAATGGGTTGTACTTGAAGAAGTACTATGCATAAAATCACCTATGCACGAGTACTTGTATTTTTATTGTATCATACTTCTTGTGTGTTACTATAGCTTGCTTTTGTCATTATCTGGTCTTTGCCCTTACATGACGTTGTGTTTTATTTCTAGATGTCGGAGTCTTCTCTACCCTATATTGGCTTCGCTGATGGCACTAGCCATAGTACTCAGAACCTTGCTTCTGCTGCATGGGCAATTTACGCCCCTACAAACGAACTTGTCTCCTTACGAGGTGTGTGTCTCGACCATTCAACCAACAATATTGTAGAGTATAGCACCATTATCGAATTATTGGTTGATGCTATATCGCTTGGAATTCGTCATTTGGTTATGTGACTCGATCCACAGCTTGTAGTACTATAGTTAAGTAATGTCTATACTATTCGAAGTCCTACTTTGTTATGAGTGTATTTGCGAATTTGCCTCTTGGAATGATATTTTGATTATATTGAATATCAACATATTCCTAGATGTCTAAATACATTAACTGATGCATTGGCTAACTATGTATTAGACAGACATTTGGATCATTTATAAATCAATCACATCAATTTTCACACAACACAAGATAAACTGGTAGAAGCCATCTATATATATAACGATCAAAAGATTTTTTTACAAAAAGTTATGTCCGAAAACCAAAATGTCAAAATCTGAAGCTCATAGCTTCTACAAAGTGATGTCATGGATGATGTTCATGGTAACACATGACTGCCTGGGAAACTCTACGGAGAAATCAACTCATGGACTCTGACACTCCTACTGTATGATGTTGATCGCATCGTGGAACCTCTCCAAGAGGCATGTCTAGAATATATGCTGTCAAACCCTCTAGGTTTTGTTCCACTGGTTGATAATCCTCGGCATCCCATTGTGGCACTAGCGCTACCTCTCCTCACCGCTAAATGAGAGAAGTACCAGGAGGTCGGTAAGGTCCAACATCTGTGTCATCAACAATGAATTTTGTTTTTAGTCTTTGGATGAACATATAAAAAACATTTTCATATGATAAAAATTCACAAAAACATTTAAAAAGAAAAAATGTGTACTTCTTACCAAGTTCCCCCCACTGAGCATCCTCCGACAGGACTAAGTTCGGATCTCCTCGGAAATCCAACCCGGCATAAGCATAATCGTCGACCATCAACATCTGTGGTCGCAACCAGTCAAAAAAGGTATCATCATACTTGATGATTGGTCCAACTACGTGCCGGGCCATCAGCTGACACCATCTCAACATTCTTGGATCGGTGGGAGCTGGCAAATTCCACTCAACTTGCAGTCTCAGTAATGTAACCCTCTCGAGAAAGAAGGACACCAACAAAGATCCGTACCCGAATTGTTTCAGGTTGCCTCATCTGCATTTGGTCAACTGCTTTTTCATGCTACAAAGCACAGCATCTGCCCAGTTAAAAACCCAAGGTTCAGTACACTCTATGGCATACTGGAAGTAACTTTATAGCACCATGTGAGGAGTGGAGCTCCCCGCCATCCGATCTATGGTGAACAAGATAGTACGGAGGGTCAAATCCTGTACTCCCCAAATAGATACTTTCCCCTTCTTCCTCTCTACCTCAGGAACACAGTGTAAGCGGCAGTACTCACTCATGGGCAGCCCACCACCTCTACTACCAGTTAGGTTCATGTGGTACCCACACCATGACAGTCCAGTCAATAAGTAAATTTCCTCAATATCTAAGGGCAATGTGTGGACTCCTACATGAAATACCTATTGATCGGGATCCCACATATGTACAAGGTACTCTAATAACCTAACTTGGGCCCTCATGCCCAGGATACGAAAGTACTTCAAAAGACCACTATTTCTCAAAGCGGCAATAGTGGGTGGATTATTTCCAGCAATGGAATTATCTTCTTCATACTCCCTTTCGCGCCATTCCAGAACCATTTTGATGGCCAACTACCTGCATAAGAAGCACACAAAGAAGATTAATAACTCTACTCATAATTTGGTTTTCTTTCATTGAGAAAAACTTTAAAAAAAAATTATGCTTTGCAGTTCTCGTAGGTGCCCATTAGGCACAGTGCGAGAACCTCGCAGGCTGTTGTGGGCTCACCTACGAGAATGACCCATTCTCGCAGGTCCCATGTAGCCCACCTGCGAGAATGGATGAGCGCAAGTATGGCTCACAAAACCAACTCAAAAATGAGTTTTTACTAATGAAAATGCAAAATAAAACCATGAAAGAGTAGAGGACAAAGAGCCTACCTCACTATCACTGACGGCTCATCGAATGGATGCTCGTAACTCCCACAATCCAACGCCAAATTTCGAGGGTAAAAGAGGGGTTTTTGGGCTCAAATAGTGGAAAAGTGAAAATGATATGGTAAAAAGAGTTTTTACTTCTTTATATTTACTTTTACCATATTATTTGGATTTTTTTAATTATTTATTGATTAAAACCTAAACCCTAATGCCCTTTTGAGTGTAACTTTTGCAGGCATAATGACTTCGATGTTCATGTATAGGGATGTGGACATAATTTTTCTTTTTTCATCGCATATTTTGATTGTTTTTTATGGTTTTTATATAAAACCTCGAGCTGAGTCTTTGTCCATTATGACGCTCGGAAATACATGAGAACGTGATCAAGCATACTTTTATCACTTTTTCGGGCTCAACAAGGTTACACGAAAAAGGAACCCCCTTGGAGTCCTCTTTAAGCTCTTTTCAGACTCTCTAAACATGAAAAGATATCCGAGCGACCTTGCTATTTTCACGCTCGATAAAGTATTTGAAGAAAGCATCTGTTGGGCAATAATTTATCTCTTTTTTGGTCTCATCAGACTACTTTACGAAAAAGGAACTGAGAGAGTTCTCTTTTAAGTGTTTTTCCAGACTCTATAATCATGAAAAAACTTCTAGTTTTATATCTTTGGACTCGTTAAACAAATATCAACAGACCCATAATGGGACCGAACCACTCCTTCTTAGGGTTCGTTAAACATACTCTGAAGGAATTATCCGAAGGATAAGCTTATATCAACAAGCATATGTTATCCTCCTCAATCTTGCATAAAAATAAAGAGGTACTCACCAGAAATGGTGGGGGGAAATTTGGGAAAGGGATATGTTCTCATATTCATATTAATTGGCAGTAAGTGTCGCTCTTGAACATGACACCCCCTATTCATTATATTTGAAGCCAGTTTGGGAAATCCATTTGCCTCTCATTCGATTTGCTACAAGGTCATTCCCTGTGTCGTCTTTGAGTCAATGTTGCCAAATCATTGGTCGTGTCATTCATATGTTCAAGAGAATTTCATCTGAAACCTCTATTGAGTCGACCATCTGTAGTTCTCCATTCTCTCTGTGTCAGCCTTCCCTATGTCCAGTCCAACTTGCATCATACTCTATTTCACCTTCAAAATCTGTTACTCATTTCATGTCATTGATGGGGGATACATCAAGGCCCTCTTGTGACAAGTTTTGTTCCATCGACTTCAGCTCATTATCTGGAAACAAGATTTAGAAATTCTTTGGTACCTGTGAGCTTGCATGCCTCAATGGCAGGTTTCCTCATTTTCGACAGTGGGTTTATATCATTGACCCCTGATCAAAAGATTCCATCAGATGTTTGACCTAAACTCATTGATTCACATTCAAAGGATTGTACTAGAGTACCTTGGGAATCATTGACATTAATGGTGATTTCCCTCACACTTGTTAATGGTTTCATCAATGATCGGTAATCAAGTGGTTTTTACCATGTTCGACTTCGACACATGTAATCACATGGTTAGATTTGTACTTTTGGGTGATGAGATTGAAGACCCTGGATATCACCTCTTTGTCTAGGTTGTGATGGAATATGTATAATTTGTGACACATAGATCCACTGTGTATGTCTCATGGCTATGTTGTCTTAATTGAATTTTCTCGCATAGATCCACAGTGTATTCCTGGTGGCTATGCTATATTTTGATGGCATGGATCCATAGTGTATGATTGGTGGCCATGACCTATGTATACAATGTCATCCATATATGATCTGAGTATGGGAATGCCTACCTTAGAATTAATATATATGATATTCTGCAGATGCTTCGTTGTTCGTAGGTTTTCGATTAGGTGCGCTTCTGATTTCCGACACACACATGCAACTTACAAAGTCTTTCGGCTGTCACTGATTTTGGCCTCATACTTTGGGGGGCATTCTGTTACCCATGATTTTGGTCATCATGATGGTGTATTGATGATGGTGAACTTAGGCTCCTCATAAAAACTTTCTCCTGAGAAAAGTTACATTCATCTCTTCCTAGAAAACTTACTTTTGAAGAGGGTTTGCAGGTTGCTAGTATACTAGGGTGTGATAATGACCCATTCTCACAGGTTGCCTTAAGCTAGGGTGCGAACTTGTTTCACTGTGCTACATAACTAGGGTGCGAACTTGCTCTAAAGATTGGAAAAAGATGAATTCTCAATGGTTCTAGAAGGGAATCTTCTAGAAGAATGGGTTGGCATTCGAATGGTTATCCTTGTACTGGTTTCCCTGATATTGTGGGATCATTATTATCCAAGTAACCATCTCATTCTCTTCTATATATTGATGGAATTCTCATGGAAAAGGTTAAGCAAGATTCATTGGAGAATTGGTGAAAAGATTGTGTGAAGGACCTAGCTTGAATAGGAGCTTGGAGACTCTAGCAAGTCTATCAAGAGGATTTGATCTTCTTCATACAAGGATTAACCAAGTGTGTGTGTTGGAGCCAAGAGCCACTGAAAGGGAGCTTGTGACATCAAGGCGATCAGGTTGTAATGTTCTACTTTCAATTAATATGATACAGTGGCATGTCCTTTTCCCATAAAGCTATTCTCACTTTATTGTGTAATTCTTTGATCATACACATAAGTTGATAGTTGAATATATTTTGCTATCTTCACTTTGGCTGGTTTGTGTTGTCTTGGTCTTGACTTCACGAGAGCACCAGAGCGAAGCGGGAGCAATAGAGACCCTAGGAAGCGATACAAAGGTATGTTACTTGTTCCTCCCTACTAGCTAATTCAATGGTTAAAACTTAGGGAAAGAGTCATGTCCTGTCCTGTTTTGTTCTAGATCCAAGTGGATCTAGGGAGATCTGTTAGTGTCTGCACCTACCGATTAGTCCGATAACAGTACTAATTCCTCAATATATTGATTTTTCACAGAATAATCAACTATCAATTGCCTATTTCATCTTCATTATATTCGAGTATGCCATAAAAAATTTCAACTGATAACCCGTTGAATATCTCAACTTGTTCATAAAATTGTTGCTTTGTTAGAAACATTGAGTTGAGAATTAATCTAGGGTCTTGTACCTCATTAGTTCTTAGTATTGTTTCTAGGTCACCATCCTCGTGTATAGGAGTACTTTGGTTGTTACCTTCTTCTTCTTCTTCATTCAAGGTAGTTTGGATGAATGAGTTACTAAATCCTACCGAAAACACGTGCTCCACAAAGATTTTGTTAGGATCAAAGCCCTTGATCTTTTCAACACATTTTAAGATCACATTATTGAAATGGATTGCAAGCTCGTCAATTTTATTTATGTTTATGAAAATGAAATATCCAATCTTCCACGACAAGGGGATGAATTGTTTTTTCCTTTTTTCATGGAAAAAATGGCCAAAAGTTGTATTGTCTTGCCACTTCTGTAATAAAATTTTTGTCAAATACATGATATGGAACAAAATATCCTGATGACACTGTGATTTTCCATCTGTTCTATCGTTCCCTTTTTCTCCAAGAATTTGTTAGCCTGATCAAATATCCTGAGGGTATTTTTACCAAACAAGATCCCTTTGAAGAATGAGACAAAATCATTGTAAAAATTGTAAAAATACAGAGAAGTCTTGTGTCTCTACAATGTATGATACCAGAAGGTAACTTGATCTATTTCACAACTCACCCTCTTACTTATAGTCATGTTTGGAAATTGACAACAATACACAATAGAAAATACCAAATAGGAATCCATAAAGAATTTTTTGTCCCTTTTGTAGTGTGATAACTGGGATGAAATTTTGATGGAAATCAATTTTATCCAGTCAAAGATAGCCTGTTCTTTTACTATAAAATATAAAATATATAGAATCATGCGAGAAATGGTAGCAGTGCTTTCCTAACCTGTCAACCTGGTGAACAACCATACAATCTCTTGAGAGGGGTTTTTAAAAGAATCGACCTGGATCCTAGTTAAGTCTTCTGGAATAGTCGTAATATTCTCCAAATTGTAAATTCTAACCTTGTACAATAGCTACTGCAAACTAATATTTAGAAAAGAACAGAAAAGATACAATGGAAAATACAAACATTACACAGATATTTTTCACTTGGAAACCCAAACCGGGAAAACCAACATATATTATATTCATACATTGTGTTACATTGTTTACAATACAATATACATATAGGAGCCGGCGGCATCCAAAACCCTAACCCAATGACTTGGATTAGTCCAAAACCCTAATTCCTTAACCGGAAATAGAAAACCATTGGCAAAAAACCATGTGCCGAAAAACCACCTAATATCATGTGGTCCTAGAAATATGTTGTCCCGGTAATATGTCGTCCTGGAAATATGTCATCCCAGAAATATGTCGTCCCGGTGGAAATATGTCGTCCTGAAAACAAAATTCGGGGGCGCTGCCCCGAACCCCCTCTAACCCCCCTGCATGCCCGGCGCAAACGCTCAGACACTACTACTCATGCAAAGAATATAACACATACCCAACATTCTCCCACTTGTTGTTTTCTTTGCACACAGGGGGTTACAGGGTTACATAGTCAACAATCCAGGGTAGCAATGCCCATGGATCCTCTACACCAAGAG
>ML778310.1:645013-663259 GCA_009831015.1 Picea engelmannii
AAGGTTCCCCAAGGGCTGGTGAAGGTGGTTTTATCTTGATCTTGAGGTGCAATTTTAATCTGGTTGTACCCACTGAAACCATCTAAAAATGAGAAGAATTTCTTCCCTGACAAATTATCTAACACTTGATCAATGAATGGTAAAGGAAAGTGATCTTTCTGAGTGGCTTTATTTAAAGCTCTGTAATCCACACATACTCTCCATTTCCCGTTCTTCTTAGGGACTATTACTAACAGGGACACCCATTCACTATCTGATATAGGATAGATAAACCCTGCATTGAGTAATTTTTGAAGTTCTTCTTTGAGGATTTCTCTTAAATTGGGATTCATTCGTCGCTGAGGTTGACAGATTGGCCGACATTCTTCCTTAATATATATTCTGTGTGTACATAACTCAGGGGAGATTCCTTTCATATATGTGTAATCCCATGCGAATGCTTGTTTATTTTCCCGAAGTAACTTCATTAACTGTTGTGTTTCAACATCTGTCAAATGAGGGTTTACATTTAATGTTTTGCCAGGTTCAATTTCGACTGTTATGATTTTGGAGGAGATGGTTTTAGGTGTTTGAGGTGGGCTTTCTGAATTGAGATTTTCTAGATTAGCAGACTCCAATAGTGCAGTTAATTGATTATGAATTTCTGGAGTGACAGAGGATGGCTCACAAATAAAATTATTGATAATTTCATCCTCAGTAGAGTCTTTCAGGCTTAAAGCTTGTTCGATAGTCAAAAGAGGTTGAGTAGGTTGATCCTCAAAATCTACCCATACAAAATTATCATTATTAGCCAGGGGTGTAGCGTGAGGATAAAGTGTAAGCTGCTTAGTTTCATAACCATTTGAAATTGCCATTGATCCTGATCTACAGCTGATAAAGGCATCTGCTGTAGCTATCCAAGGTCTACCTAGAATTAGAGGGTGGCCCCCCAACTTTGTTTTGGGTTGCAGCACTGTAAAGTCGACTGGATAATTCCAAGATTCCACAGAGATACTGAGGTCTTCAATGACTCCTTCTAGTTTAATTGTGGAACAATCAGCCAATTCTAGGATAGTAAGAGTCTCTCTGACTTCATCTTGTAATTGTAGCAGCTGTAAGGTTTCTAAAGTCATGATATTGATGGCTGCACCAAGGTCTACTAGGACTCGAGGGATTATCGTTTTTCCAACTTGTACTGTAACAGTAGGGTGGCCAGGATCACCATATTTGACTGGGGGAGTTTTACTTGACATTAGTGCAGACAGGTCTCCCATAACATGGACTGTAAGGGGATCCTTAGTTTTCCTACCAGGCTTTTTCACACAAATATCTCGCATTGTCCTAGCATAGATTGGTACGTCTCGAAGTGCTTGCAGCAAAGGAATTTTAACATATAAATTCTGTAGTTCCCCTAGAAGATTAAAGGCTGGTGGTTCAGGCGTTTTAGTTAAGGCTAGACGCTCAGGAAATGGTGGTGTTGTTGTTTCAGCATCATTGTTAGAGGATGATTGTACCTTTTCAGGTACATCATGCTCTTTTGTTTCCTCTTTATTAGAAGAGGTAACATCAGCTATGGTAGGTCCCACTATTCTTCCAGATCGAAGATGAATATCATTGTATTGTGCAGGAAGAATAGAAAGTGTAGGATGATTATAAATATCAATGCACTGGACAACTTTATTATTCGGGTTGGGGTTAGGTTGTACAGGTAGCTGGGATCTTATTGTTTGGTTGATTGGAGGAGTACCTGCTGGTAAGGAGAGTGGTTGTGGGAGTTGAGGTAATTGATTTTTAAAGGGGGGTTGTTGTCCTCTCCAATTTTGATTCCACTGATTCTAATATGGCTGTTGTTGTTGTGGAGGCCAAGAGGTCCATATTGAGGGATCAACAAAGGGTGGGTTGTTTTGTTGCATGGGTGGGTACGTTTGTTGCATAGGTGGGTAAGTTTGTTGCATGGATGGGTAGTTCATTTGATTAGTGTATTGCATCTGATTGAAGGGGGGGTAACTCATTTGATTGAAAGCAGAGTAATTATTCCAACGATTAAATGGCATGTTAGAGTTCATACCTTGTCCCCTAGGTTGCCATTGTCTCCTTTGTGTCATTAGATAGACAGCTTCAGCTTCTTCGTCTGTTGGTTGTAATGCTGCCTTGATCCCTGGTAAAGATGGACAATTCTGGGTATCATGATGCTTGTCACAGATAGTGCAGATTGGCTTTTTGTCCAGTGGACATTCTCTTCTTGGGTGCTTATCTCTGCATTGAGAACAAAATATAGACAAGGCTGCTTCTGCTTCTGCTTGTTTTTTCTTAATCTGCAGGGTATCCATTTGTGAGGCAAAAGATCTTAGCATTTCAGTTTTAAAATCTTCAAGTAGATTACCTATCTCAGCTCTTGTTGCTCCCCTGCTGGCTGATTTTTGGACTTTAGAAAATGTAGTGTCCCTGCTGTTTAATTTGTTTCTTGAAGCTCCCCTTGAACATCTTTTGCATAAATTGACAATTTCATCATATGATTCCTTGGATATGTCCCCTTTTCCAAGCATGTTCATCATATCTAGATAGTCATCCCTTACCCCTTTTAATAAAATAGTTTTGAGAATATCCTTACTTACATTGGGATGACTGGACCTCTGTAGATTGTATTGTAGCCTTTCTACAAAGTCTTCTAGATTCTCGTTTTCTTTCTGCATCATTTTAAATAGTTCCTCCCTCTTTTCTCTTGTCCAGCAGTAGTCTTGGTATTTGTTCAGGAATTTCTGTTTCATTTGGTCCCATGTCATGATTACATGGCCTCCAAGACTCATAAACCATCTTAGTGCATTCCCTTTTAGTGTTGCTAGAAATAACTTTAGTTTCTGAGCATTAGAAACGTAATCATAGCTTCTACACAGTATATCAAACTCAAACAGAAATTCATCAGGGTCCTCTGAAGATAAACCATGAAAATTAGGCAATGCTGAGAGTGGAATGTTTTTCATGGGGGCTACTCCTCTAGGGATATCGCCAATAGGGAATCATAATGTAGAGAAAGAATTTTCATCTTTTACCTCTCCTTCAGGATCTGTCTGTTCTTCATGATGCAATTGTTCATTGTACTCATCCATGTTTTCCTCTGTCTGCTCCCCTGCTGCACTTTCTCTGTCCACAATGTCTCCTACTGGCTTTTGGACTGTCTCCGGACTCCAAAATTCTTTCCCTATTCCAAAAGTTGCTTGGAATGAAGGCTGGGAGTTTTGTCTTCAAAAGTTTGGTCGTTGAGCAGCAAATTCAGACTTTGATAGGATCTCGTCGATGTAAGTCTTTCTTCCTCCTCTTCCTTTTCCCTTGCCACCTATAGGGTTAGTATCTTTGGGGTTTTTCATGCAATCTTTTTATCTAAAGAAAAAAAAAATCATAAGTGCTTTTGAAATCTATAGCTACCTTCCCCGGCAACGGCACCAAAATGTTGGTCACTATAATTGCTTAATTAATTTCAAACAACCAAGTGATACATAAATTATCAACCCAGGGAAGTCTTTTTATTTCAAATATAACCACGCACTATATATGCTCAATTCCAAAAGCAACTTACAGTTGTAGTAAAAGAAACTATACTAATCACACTTGCTTGAATGAACTGAAGTTCTGAATTAAATCACAGGAAAGAAACCTCCCTATTGCAGATCTTAAAGATTAATCTAAGAATCCTGGATTACATTAAAATAATACTTGCAACAGGAAAAAACACTATTCTGAAATCAGAGAACAGGATCCTTACTCTCAAACAGAGACTTCAGTACTGACACTTCTTCATGAAAATAGTAATGCATAAAAAGATAACTCTATCTAGCAGAGGACAAGGCCATCTAGTTTCTTCCTTTCTAAGTAGGAACCTTAAGCCCTATTTCTGTTTAGCACACTTGTGAAATTGAGATTACAGAGAACAGGATGGTCTGATCCCTTCCTTTCTGAGCAGGGACCCTTAACCCAGTCTCTGATTAGCACACTTTGTAGGAATAATGGAGATCTACAGAGAACAGGATATCCTGATTCCTTCCTTTCTAAGCAGGAACCCTTAACCCAATCTCTGGCTAGCACACTGTAGCAGTAAATGAAATCTACAGAGGACAGGATGTTTTGATTCCTTCCTTTTTGAGTAGGAACCCATAACCCAATCTCTGGCTAACACACTTGCAGAAGTAAATGAATCCTACAGAAGACAGGATGTTCTGATTCGTTCCTTTTTGAGCAGGAACCCTTAACCCAATCTCTGGCTAGCACACTTGCAGAAGTAAATGAATCCTACAGAAGACAGGATGTTCTGATTCCTTCCTTTCTCAGTAGGAACCCTTAACCCAATATCTGGCTAGCACACTTGCAACAGTAAATGAAACCTATAGAGGACATGATGTTTTGATTCCTTCCTATCTGAGCAGGAACCCTTAACTCAATCTCTGGCTAGCCTCATAAAATCATCACACAAGATTGCTAATAAAAAGGATTACGAATTTCATTCAATAAACTAAGACAGAGTCAGTAGTGTTTCAGCAAAGTGGAATTCATTAAAAATAGTGTTTCAGCATATGAAAATTAAACACACATAAACAGGGATTATACTAACACACTCTATAATTAATGGGTGAACCTTGTGAAGAAGGTGGGCCCTCCCTTCTCACAATATTCCCCTGGAACGGAAAAGCTAGAGAAAGATACTCAAAGCAGTCTTTTATTCATCTATCAAAATGTCATGTTACAGTATGAAAATGAAGTACACTTCTCTCTCTTTCTGAAGCTTTTCAATACATAAAACTTGGATTTCTCGAATGAAGAATTCCCCCTATTTAAAGAGGGAACCCCTTCGATACAATATATCAAAAATTACAATGTATATCTGAGTCCTATCTTTAGTCGGATCTTCTTTCTAAAGCAAAGCAAGATGTCCTAGTCTCATGCAACAGAAATGCTATTACAGGAGCTGGATGAGATATTGTTGTTGCGACTGGAGTAACAACTTTTTTTTGTAGCTGCCGATGTTATTTCAGCATCACAATTCATGGGCTGTTTCAGCCACGTGAATTGTGCTCTTGACTGTGTCAGCTTTGGTTGTTGACCGCTAACTGTAACAGCTTCCTTTGTGTTTCACCATCGTTGGTTCTGGCGGTCTCCTCTGTGTTTCAGCATCTGCAGCTATGGACTGTGTAATAGCTCTGTGTTTCAGCATCTTTGACTTTGGACAGTTATGTGTTTCAGCAACAACGACCTCAGACTATATAACAGCTCTGTGTTTCAGCATCTGCGACCTCAGACTATGTAACAACTCTGTGTTTCAGCATCTGCGAGTCTGGGCTGTGTAACAGTTCTGTGTTTCAGCATCTGCGACCTGGACTGTGATTTAGCAATAGGCTTCAAATGCTAGTCTGTAGTCTAATCAATGGTTAAGTACAAAAGTGATGTAAAATATTATGCAAAACAGATTAAACGTATAGTAATGAGAAGGGACGTTGTATACCTTTGGAATGATCAGATGAAGTGGTAGTATGAGTCTAAATATAGGTGATCAAGGGTATAATAGTGGCAAAAAGTATAGGCAAAAAGGTACATTGTGTGGTCCTAACAATAAGTATAATACATTAGGGTGGTTAGTCAAACTTGTGACATAGGAAAATGGATGGGGATGAAGGCCCGTGAACCCACCTACCCTCGAACCCGTTGATTTTTGAAATATGACTAAGTATGGTAACTAGAAAGGGATAGAAGAAGGGAAGAAAGGAAAAGGGAAACAAGGGAAAGTATATAATAGGGAAAAGAAATGAAAAAAATAAGATGGGAAGAAATAAAGAGGAAGGAAATTTCAGAACAAGGAACTTATCTCAACAATATCTTAATCCAATTTGTATTTTGCATTGGTTAGGTTCATGTAGAGTCATTAAATTTTTTATCTATGAAACCAACCTTTTGTTCTCCCTAGTATGGTCACCAAAAATGTTGATCTAAAAGACTGTATTACTTTATTTAAGTCAACCTCATGATGATAAACCCCCCTATTTTTTAAAGAGGTGGTACTCTGCTATTTCAAATAACATACAAGAACATAAAAAGGATCAAGAGAGGACCAAGATTATTCTTGAAATAAATATTCACATCCAAAGAATACCTAAGAAATGACCAGGTATCTTGTAGAAAACAAATATTTACAATATGTTACAAGATTTATAAACCAAAAGAGTATGTAGTAAAGTAGAATGGCATTTCCATCATATCATTCATCAAAGTAGAACCCAATATTCAGCAAAAGGGAAAATAAAATATGGACCACATATAACAAAGAACTCTAAATAATCATTTCATTAAATCCAATAAAGATTATGATAGGCACACATATGAAATCTCATGCTTAAATTAAAATTCTTGAGAAATCAATAATGTTACATCCCAAAATAGTTCTCTGGGAACCTCAAAAAACAATAGATGTCTTTGAATAAATAAAGAGTATTGTCTTGAATTACAAATAAAATATTGTGTTTTTCATTCAAAGAGGACTAGGATGGGGCTCCCATGGACCGTAAAATGAAATAGACTTAGAAGGCAAAATAAAAACAACCAAGGGTTAGGCTTAGGTTTCAAAACTTGCTAGAAACAAAAAAGGCAATATGAAAAATGATTGTAGAGGAAAAGATGGCAAGGGAGAAAATAGGGTTCCTACTTGACTTACTGTGATGGAAATATTTGAACCATTTACTTGCTTGTTGAGGCTTCTTTTGTAGGTGGTTGTTGTTGTGMTRGAGGTGGAATAATTGTTGTAAATACTTCATGTTGATATGTCTTAGTGATATTAACCAAATATTTTCTCAACCATTCTTCAATTCTCCCTCATTAGAGCAACCATTATTTTTTTCTAATTGGTTTTTATCTCAAATAGTTAATTCTCCATTTCTCTAAAGTTAATACTTAGTTGGTGCAATGTGTCCTCGATATCATCATTCTTGTTAATTTATTGAACCATCCACCTTTCAAATTCATCTTAGAAGAATTCTATTGAGTCAGTGAACTCACTTGCCCATGCAACCTTTAATGCTTCAAGTTGTTCTAATAATTTTTCTTTAGACATGAGCATGGTATACATTAATAAATTTGGTTCATTGAGTTCCTTTGTAAGATCCAMGAGCTTTAGAAMAAGGTCACCTCTTTTTAATTTCACAACATCCAACTCATTGAACATTTCTTTTAAACTTTTAATTATTTTCAACTAGCATGCATTGATTTGTTTCATTCAGATACTAGAGGGAAGGTTTTGTTCTCTTCTTTGGGTGTCACTTAAACTTAAAATTTTTGTCACAAATGTTCCCATAGCCTTGTAAAAACATTCATCATTTTCTATATCCTTTTGGAGATATTCTTTGAAATGCATAATCCCCATTGAAAAATTGGTAGAGCTCTGTACTAGCTCCCAAATTTCTTGGATTAAGTTTATTCTTTTTTGAATTCCATCTCCAACATACTCTCTCACTGCCAACAATAAACTCAATGAACCTTTCAACTTATTGTTTATTTCTACGATGTCCTCTATGGTAAACATTCATTGAATTGTGGTTAATGGATCAACAAACAATGGTTTTAGAATCAAAGTTGTCTCTAATTCATTTATTTTTTTATTTTGAAATGAAATTTTCTTTTTCAATATTACAAATGGATTCTTTCAACGTGTTTTTGGTTTCCTTGTGAAAATGTACAATTTTTGAAGGAGAAACCCCTTGGAAGTCAATTCATGATTTCCATTTTTCAAACACTTTCTTTTTTTTCATGTTGACTTTCTCTATTAATAATTGTTTTGGAATTTCTATTAGGTCACATGGTGAAGTGTTACAAACTCTTCTTCAAATATTTTTGGTTTTTAGGTGACCTTAGCTTCAATAATTTCTTGGGTTTCCAATAGTAGTTATTCTGACTAACTGGTTTCTTCGATAACTTCATCTACATCTATTGCTCGAGGACTTTCTTCAATTTCATGTATTTCCAGTCATGTTTTCTGGGTCTCTCTCTTTCTTTTAGAAGAGGTATGCAAAACATGAAATTTTTCAATATTTTTATTCATAGGGTCTTTGCCACTGCCATCATTTGAGTTTTTGGCAGGTGTTTTCCTTGTTTCCAGACCGCTACTCCTTGATTTTGGTTTGACCGACATACTTCTTTATGAAACATTTGGAGAATTGGGTTTTTTTTCATTACTTCTTTTCCCTTTCATCAGTAACACTCATTAGTATAGACTAACTCTTAGATATCATTTATGGCTTCATCAACTGATGTCCTGGGGAGGTTTTGATAGTCCCCTCCTCCTACCTTAAAATGTTCAGACTTAGTGAAATAAGAAGAATATCCCACTAGGGACATGTGTGCACTAAATAGATCATTAGGTTGAAACCCTCGATTATTTCAACCTATTTTAGGTCAAGTGGTCGAATTGTCTTGAAAATTCATCCAAATGAGAGATATTCTTTACATCAACTTCTCCATCTCTCCATGACAACAAGATGAATTATTTTTATTTTTTTTTTCATTAAATATGTGTGTTCAATACTTGTACTGTATGCATACTTCTATAACAAAGCGTCTGTCAGATACATAGAAAAGGAGTAAAAAGGGTTTCTCTTGGAAACCAAATAATCTTATAACACTGAAGTCCTTTGCGGTCTCAAAATTTCATTTCTTTGAGAGAAAGGAGGCAACCTCAAGTGATAGTCTCGATGTGTTAGGGCCAAAGATTAATTTTTTAAATTCAGAAATAAAATTATTATGGATCAAGTAGAAATGATATTGATCCTTGTGTCTCCATAAGGATGGATACTAGGAAGAGACTGGATCCACCTTGAAGTTGATGCTCCTTTCCCTCGACATGTCTTTGAAAATGTGGCAGTGGGAAAATAAGATGCCATGTAGAATTTTTGGGTTCTTTTCAGACCACCTAGTTGAAATGCAATTTCATTGGAAATAAGGCGACCCTAGTCAATCAGGGCATCTTCATGCACAATGAAATGGAGAACATAAACAATATTTTTTTGCACAAAGGCCATGGATTCCAATTCAATTATATGGGAAAACAACCAGGAAAATTCCTTGTAGGGGTACTTTAAGGAACTTACCTCAATCTTAGTGGAATTGGTATTAGCTTTTGGGTCTATCAAATATTTTTTGAGGAGCTCTTCACCTCCTCTGTTTTCATTGAGAAATCCATTGGCTTCCTCAATCTTAAACTACATGGTGGATTTTGGGAGTCATAGTATTCTTTTTAAAACTAAAGGAGCCAAGGAGATGAGTTTATTCCCATGAAATTGAATTATTCTTCTTTCTGTATCAAATATGTTCGCACATCAAAGAAATGACTCTTTGAAATCCATCACCTTAGGTACACAACCAACCAAAGATATTCCTTACCTCTAATCCTGGTTTGTTTCCTTCTCAGCGGGATGGAGGGTCTTGTACCACTTGTAATACTGTGACCACTAGCAATCATGGTCTTCACATTTTGAGAGTATTTAGTGTATCTCCACAATAAAACTATTTTCCCCTACTTGACGTAATTTACATTACTTTCTATTTTTACCATTAGGTGGTGCTACTGACGATATAATATTTTACAACATGGAATGTTAATCCTTTATTTAATTTACCACATATTTCCTATATTATTAACCACCATAGATCTTATTTCAAAGTCTTCAAATTGCATGGTAAGATTTATAATTTATTACAAGGCTTTACTAAATATTCACCACTTTAATAATGATATTATGTTCACACAAGTGGTGGATGATGTGGTGAGGTGAAATAAAATTGATCTGGAAATGAAAAATGGTTTAGTATGGAAGTATGAATAGAAGAATGGAGAGTGCAATATGGTGGATGTGGGACACAAGACATGGGGATTGAAAAAGGTGAAAGGGGATGACTCTTGCATCCACAATGAGAAAATACACTAAGTATGAGAAGTGGACTTTATGGGGGTCGCAAAAGAGAAAAGGTTATTTTGTAGAATGTGAGGTTGTGGGTTGTGGGACATGAGCAAGAGGGAAAAAGGTAAGTGAAATAAATGAGTGTCCCACATATGTATTCAAAGAAATAGACAAATCTCCCCCAACGGAACTCCCACATCACTTAAAAATGACTAAGTGTTGGGATTGAAAGTGAAGAAAACATGACTAGGTAAAATTACAAAGGCTTGTGGGTTTGAAAACCTAGAGATTTGATAATGGCATGATCCTCAACTTGCATTTGAAAGGGGAAAAATTCTAAGTAAATAAAATATGAGGAGCAAAGAAAAACAAGGGAAAAATACTAAGGATGGTTGTGTATGTACTAACGTTGATCAACGAATGTAGATCAACAAGTGGACATTAAGAGGCTTGTTATGGAGGACTGTATGAGGATCATGGATCTCCAAACCATTAGACATCAAATATGGAAATTTTGATCATGTATATAGCATCTAAGGGTGAATATAGAAAAATGGCACTAAGTGCAATACATATTTGAAGCAAAGTACATTATAAATAAGGCTCTAAGTGCCCCACAGTACAAAAATATCATGCCACAAAAAATAACTACACATCATCAAAATCATCCCATGTATTTGAATCCTCATTATTAGTAGCACCAACTATCTCCTTTGGTCTCTGCCTCAATTCTATTGGGACATCAATACCGGGGCTTGGTGCTATTGGTGGATACAATTCCATACACCCAATTGTTTCTCAAGTCAACAAACTATAGTTCTAATAAAATTAGCTAGCCATGTGTCAAAATGAGCAAAACAACTTAAAATGATTAATAAGTGTTTTTGGATTGAGATAAGGGTGCATTTCTACTAAGGTCATGCCAACTGAGTTTAACAATGATACCACCAACAATGGGGTACATAGAGGGATTTGTGTTCTTTATTAAATGCCAATCCCATACCCTTGTATTGGAATCACTTGGGAGTGAAATTCTAGAGTGAGAGTGCTCCCAAAACCCATGCTCTTGATACTCTAATTATAATAAGTCACCCTTTTACCAAAAGGCATGATTATTACCTTGTTTGTGTATTTATACACACTCTGTTAATCCCTGAATAGTGGCACATTACCCCTTAATTAGGGAATATTACATTAGTAATGTTATTTTATTTATGTCGGCTTGGGTCCATTAGTTGTATATACCAAGGAGACATTTTCATTTGGAATCATCTTGGATTTGGAAAATTATGTGGTGTATAAGGAGGTTTACCCTTGAAGAGGCTTATTATCTGAAATTATATCTTTTTCAAGGCGTTGACTACTTATTCTAAGGTTTTTCTATGCTATCTTGATATTTGGTTCTTAATATTTGGTATCAAAGCTCAAGGTCTTGGGGTTTCGTTGCTACATCTGAGACACCTTGGAATTTTCACTATAATTTGTTTTCTATGATGTTTCATAAGTAAAACCTTGGAGGATATTTAGTAGAAATATCAAGGTATGTTGGGTTCAAATTTTAGCTCCTAAGGCCTTATACTTTCAAAGATACAACTTGTGTAAGATAGGGTTATGGAATCATCCTTAATTTAGTCATCGCGTAATTTTCTCTATGAAATTTTTTATGTAACGTTTCAGACTCTGAAATCCATAGGATATTCAAATAAATTATTAAGGTATATGTGATAAAACGTTTAGCTTCTGGGTCATCTTATATTTGTAGATACACCCTGTGGAAGATAGGGCATCTGACTATTCCTATTGACTAGTCTCAAGAAGGTGTTATGGGTAACAAAATCATAAATTATTCATCGAGTATCCAAATTAAGTGAGACCATTTGCATTGGATAGTGGATAGTCTATAGTATTTTTGGTACAATTTTCAGAATTTTACATCAGTTATTTTGTGTGGGGCACTCTATACAAGTGAGATCTCCTGGAAAGGCCAAAAATCAGCAAGTTGTGGGGAAGTTACCATAATTTCCACTTGGCACATCCAATTTTGATCAGACACATGGCATTACAGAGAAGAAATATCAGAGAACTACAAAAAATAAATTTTCATACCCATAAGGGATGAAATTTTGGAGATACAACAAAAGAAAGATTGTCTAGCAGAATTGATGCAGAAGCATCGCCAACAAAGCATAATCGTGGAAGACAGCTAGGGACACTAGCACATATTTTGAAAAATTTTGAATTTCAAAGACCAGTGTATTAATGTAATATCTGGAAAAACATTTCAATTTATGAATATATTTAATGATCGGAGGATGATTTGTTGCATAAGATTAATGGGGAATGTATTTTTCTTTAATATGAAGATTGTAGTATAGATCTAGAGCTTGCGCTCTTATCTGTCTGACTTAGTATTTATTGTAATAGATGTTAAGTAGTTGATAGAATTTAATTTAGATAAGATAACATAGAGTAGTTGGAGGGAAAGGCTTGAAGAGCACCCCTTTTGTATAAATCTTTGTAATATTGCCAGTAGAGGCTATTGATGTTGTAGTTTTGTTGTTGTTGCGGATAGGAGAGAGCTAAGCAGTAGTTGAATTCATTGTATATGTTGAGAAGTAGTGGAGAACAACATATGAATATATGTATATAAATGTTGAATGAATATAACAGAGGAATATTGTTCCAAATGTGTGTTGTTATGTGTCTATCTGAATGAGTGAATGGTAGACTTTCTGTTGATTTTCAATACTCTATTATTTCTTGTTCTTGATTCTATGACTGCATTTTCATCGTTGAATGTATGAGTCACTGTGAAAATTATATAAGTTTCAATTGTTCTCTTCATTGAGAAAGTGCAAGGTGTGCATAGCATCCGCAAGGAGTGTGTGACTGAGTTTGTTTCGACTCAAAATCTCATAAGAGATAGCACACAACTTATATGTATGAAAAGAGTGCATCGACATCCACAAGGAGTGCACGATAGAGTTTTAATACTCGAAAGCTTAGGAGGGATAGCGTGATTTCATTCACGGGAGACAGAAGTGGTTGGGGAACAGTTGCTAGGATTGTGAAGTCACCCACACAGAAGTTAATTTGTGGATGAAAACCCATTGCAAGCTATGCACAGGTCAATAATTTGACTAAGTGTTGAAGAGATTGTTCAGAGGAACAAATAAGACCAAGTTAGTTAAGCTCAGCAGGGAGAGTGGAAAAAATCTTCAAGGAAAGAAGTCCTTGAAATTTCTCATCAAAGCCAGTGGGAAAGATTCATTCCAGAGGAGGCAAACGGTTCCAGACCATCAGATCTAGGAGAGATATGAGGAGGATAGTCATGAAGTGTTTCGTTGCTTCGGGTTTCGGTAAGTTTGAGGACTTGACGAAAGAAGAGTCGCGACGTTTGGAATCGCGATCCAATATTGACCGTTAGTTGCAGAGGAGCATGTGGCAATGGATCTAGGAGTTTGACAATCAGAAGATCGTAGGTTTGTGGGTGAGATACTTAAACTTCACGAGGTCACGAAATCTGAACCATTGTGGGGCTGGTGAATCTGAGGAGATGCGTGGTGGGAGTTCAGAGACTCGGAACTGAGCGCTTTGGGAGGAGGTGAGGAAGGGATTCAGGATATCCCCAAAGTTTGAACTACGAAAGAGGTATACCCATGGTCATAACCGTAGTCACTTGTGGAAGAAACCTCTGTGTGTGGGTAGAGTAGCGTTGGGTGCCCGTAGGGACCCAAGGAGTTGCTCGGACTCAACATTTCAAATGATCCAAGACTGGGAGGTTGAGAGGCCCTTTGGAGGGAAGGGGGTCTGCATCAATAACCACTTCAAAATCAAGGTTTAAAGTGATACTTGACCAACATGCCACCAAAAAAGGGAACTTCTACACCAAGTAAGCCTCTAGACAGTCCTACTTGGACTCTTGATGAAGGTGAAGAAATGCATAGGGACATAAATGATTTACAAAAGAAGATAGTAACAAAATATGAACTACAAGGGATGGTGGATTCAATGGAAGTTAAGTTGGAGGAAATAATGGATACTAATATGGATGGTTTAAAAAGGGAGATCATGGAAGGATTGAAAAATTTCCTAATAGAGAGGACACTTGAAAGTGAAAATGTATCCCATGAAATTCATGATGAGGACACAAGGAAGATGAATCAATAATGGAGAAACTCTAACCTTGGATTGAATACCAACCACTTTTCTAAGATCAATATGAGGAATTTTGATGGAAAGAACCCAATCACATGGATACTTTAGATGGAGAGATTCTTTGATCTACATAATGTTCCACATACACAAAAGGTACAAATTTCTTCTTTATATTTAGAACCCAATCAATTTGTGTGGTATACATGTTGGTTCCACAAATCTTTTGGCTTCTGATGGATCTAGGGGCATGATAAACCTGTATTCACCTGACTCAAATGTCATCTTCCTGGGCTTCAGGTTGATTATCGCCTGATTTTGAAACACCCAATCCAATCCTAGTAATGTTGGATATGGTGTTGTGTCATCCATGATTTCAATCACTTCAAAGTCTGCCTTAGTGTGCAATCCATCTATATCTACTGTCACTCCGTTCAGCCTCCATATTGGTAGAAATCTATGTTGGTTTTTCTAACTTCAGTTGGACTGGTGAGTAGCCTAAGGTAGGTTATCCCATGCATTGCCATGTCTTTTTGGGTAATACGTTCACTTCATATCCCATATCTAATATCAAATCGCCCATGTTAAAATCTCTGATGTTGGAATTCAAATTAAACTCTTTGTTGGTTCTCCTTCTAGCATGGAGGTGATTGACTATCCTCTGTTCTAGATTTCCCTCAAAATTTGTGGTACATCTATCTAACATGTTATGTAATACTATAACATATGATGGATCCTTAAATAATTGAATAAAATATTGCAGGAAAGTTTTAATACAACTTACTTGGTTTCCCAGGTGGAATTCACTAGTATGGTCCAAGGATGATGACATTTCATACATTGGGATGTCTTGGTTATGTTGTGTGATAGATGTAGACACAACATTCTGCTTGCGAAATTCTTGTCTGGCCTCCTTAAAGGTCTCCTTCACCTTTTCTGCATCAAATCGCTTGGGTGGCTCGGTATTATTCTTAATCCACTGGTACTGTACTGGTTCCTATTTATCCACATCATCTCCTATTTTATCACCTTCACACATCACTTTGTTGATGTTCCTTCCATCTTCCCTAGCTTCTATAGAGATCTTCTATACGTTCTAATTTTTATGATTATGTTTTTCCTGTATCTTCCCCAACAATGTGGTGAAATCCTATGTATCGTGATCTGTTGCGTGATAATACATGTGTTGGAATATTGTTTGTTGTCATTGATGTCAACCCTAGTCATTGGTTTTGGACCACAATATTGATGAAGGTATTTGGACATGAAGGATAGTGCACATGCATAAACAACACCCATGGATGGATAGTATACATCATGTTGTTTCTGGCGGTAGGTTTCATGTCACGTGGATCCTCATGGTTGAGGAGAAATGAATTTTTTAAGATGAAAAAGTGAAATGAAGAAGGAAGTACAGGTCAGCCCTGAAGATAATTAAAGAAAAGAATTACAAAATAAGAAAGTGTCAGGTTGGCCCTAATGATAAAAGGAAGTGACATAAAGGGTATAAATACATCTCATTAAATATTCATTTTTCAACATAGACAATTTTGTTAATGAACAAGAAGATATAATTCGAATTTTAGAGGAAATCTGAAGTAAAGAAGGCTGGATTTCAAGGGAGGGTGAAGTATTTTGGTGATGTGTTCTAAGGTATGTTATTTATAGGTCATCTTACCATTTTTGATATAAAAAAAATTCTAGAATGATTCAGATGGTGAAATTGGTATGGTATTGAGAAGACATGTCTATGTACCTGTGGTAAAAAAATTCATCTCTTTATTCGCTATAAATTTGGAGATACACTATGTGGAAGATAGGGTTTTTGACTAGTTTTGAAGCTAGTCATAAACATGTGTTTCGGGTAAAACCGTAATAAATTATTCATAGATAATTCAAATGAAGTGAGAACAATTGAATTGGAAAGAGTACGGGTTGTAGTTTCTTTTTTGTGAATTTCATAATCAGATGTTAAATATTGAGCGTAGGGCATTTTGTACAAGTTCGTTCTCGTCAATAAACCATAATTAAATAAGGTCTACCATTTTCTCTATAACTCATTTTTGGGGAGGATTCAAGGAGTGAAAATTAGACGATTTTTAGAGAATACATTGAGTTATATTATCTACAGGATCAAAGTATTCTAAGAAGTGAATAATTGTAGAAGTTGAAGAAGTCCTAGGAAGCATTATCAGGTTCTATGTGATGGTTGGTTGATGGTGATGATTTAATGTAAAGTTTTATTATCTCTCATATATTCTTGGGTGGAAGAAAGGGGGAAGGATGGAGAGATCAAACCTCTCTTGATATTGGAGGATTGTATCTTCCTTTTGGAGGTTTATCCCTCCCTTTATATTTAGAAGTTGTAGCTACCTTTGGAAGTCATTACTTCCCTTGAACAATAACTATTGGTTATTTCTCATATATTGTGCATGGTGTATTGTGGTGTACTAGTGTATCTCTTCTACTATTGTTCATTGCTCATTTGATATAATTGAATATATAATCTGGTTGAAGTATAAGTTAAAAACGTTTTTTAAATTGTACTTGATACTGATTCATCCCCCTCTCAGTACCAACAATTGGTATTAGAGCAGGTTGCCTTCATAATAGTTTAACCACTGGAAGGAAAATCCTAAGCAGATATGGATGACCATGAGATGGGATTCAAAGATTTGATGGAATAAATTATGCATAACGGAGTGATAGAGTGAAAAATTACCTAACATCTTTGGGAGTAGACATTTGGTACTTAGTTTTAAATGGCTATGTAATCCCAAATAATGCTCCAACCGATCCAAATGAGAAGAAGCTTATGAGTTGTAATTCAAAATCCAGACATGTTATTCTAGGAGCATTGGTACCAACCATTGCTAGCAAAGTGATGGGCTGTAGCAATGCTAAAGAGGTATGGGACAAACTCAAGAGTATCTATGAAGGTGATCCAAAAGTTAAGCAGGTCAAGCTTCAACAGCATAAATCATAATTTGAAAATTTGAAGATGAATGAAAAGGAAGATGTTGCAACCTATTTTCTTAGAGTTGATTAAGTTGTTAATGTTATCAAAGGATTAGGTGAAGATCTCGATGAATCCTTGGTTGTACAAAAAGTGTTGAGATCACTTCTCTTGAAGAATGATGCTAAGGTCTCCTCCATTGAAGAAACTATGGACTTGACCAAAATGACAATGGATGAATTACATGGGTCTCTTATAGCATTTGAAATGAGAACAGGTACAGAAAGTGACCAACCAAACAGAGAAGCAACCTTTAAATCCATAAAGAAGACAAAAGATAGGGATAGCAACCTTGATGAAGAAATAACAAATTTCATAAGAAGGTTCTAGAAGAGAAGTGGAAGATACAAAGGTAAGTCTTCTCTCAAATGCTTTAACTATGGTAGAATAGGACACATTGTTGAAAACTGCTACTACAAAAAGAGAAATCTCAATAATAAAAAGAGATTCTACTCCAAGGATGATTACATATCCTAATGTGAGAGTGATGAAGAATATAATGATGGAGGAGAAGTCTTCTTCATAACCCAAGAAACCAAGGATGATGATCACAATATTTCTAAAGAAGAAGAAATCATTTCTTAAGAAGATTCAGATGAAGAAACCAACCTTGATTTCTTTTGGGGATACAAAGACAATGCAGAGAGTGAACAAGAAGATGAGAATCCTGAAAAGTTGAAGCATGTTGAAACTAAAAATAGCAAGCTTAGAAACACAAACATAATACTAAAAGGTGAATTGAGTAGTTGTGAAAAAGAGAATTACAAGCTTGAAAATACCATTGATAGCTTGAAGGAACAATTAGAATATTATGAGAAATTGAAAGTAGAATTGGATCACACAAAAGGGGAGCTACTATTGACAATAGAAAAGTTGAAGAAGTTCAAAAAAAGTACTGAAAAATTAAATGAGATCCTTAGTAGTCAAATATATCCACACGAAAATACAAGACTAGGATACAATGACAGTTTCAAGACAACAAAACAAGAGAAGGAAGATGAAAATGATGAAACCAACACTCCATAACAAGTTGAACAACAAGATAGAAGACTAGAATTCAGAAGGAATGAGACATCAAGAAGATCCTCACCCATCGGGTATGAAAGAAATCATTATGAAGGAAACTACAAAATAATATATCATGAACCCAGATGGACCACACCACAA
>ML778310.1:664326-675849 GCA_009831015.1 Picea engelmannii
TGTTAGGTCGGCCCTAATGATAAAAGGAAGTGACATAAAGGGTATAAATACATCTCATTAAACATTTATTTTTCAACACACACAATTTTTTTAATGAACAAGAAGATATAAGTCTAATTTCAGAGGAAATCTGAAGTAAAGAAAGCCAAATTTCAAGGGAGGATGAAATCTTTTGGTGATGTGTTATAAGGTATGTTATTTACAAGTCATCTTACCATTTTCTCTATAATTTTTTTCTAGAAAAATTCAGATGGTGAAATTGGTATGGTATTGAGAAGACATATCTAGGTACTTGTGGTAAAAATTTCAGCTCTTTATTCGCTATAATTTTGGAAATACACTCTATGAAGATAGGGTTTTTGACTAGTCCTAAAGCTAGTCATAAGTAGGTGTTCCAAGTAAAATAGTAATAACTTCTTCATAGAGTACAGGTGTTAGTTTCTTGTGTGCAAATTTCAGAATCTGATGTTAAATATTGAGCGTGGGGAATTATGTACAAGTTCGCTCTCCTCAATAAACTAGAATTGAATAAGGTCTACCATTTTATCTATAACTCCTTTTTGGGGAGGATTCAAGGAGTGAAAATTGGAGGCGTTTCAGAGAATACATTGAGTTATATTATCTATAGGATCAGTGTATTCTAAGAAGTGAATAATTGTAGAAGTTGAAGAAGTCTTAGGAAGCATTATTAGGTTCTATGTGATGGTTGGTTGATGTTGATGATTTAATGTAAAGTTTTATTATCTCTCATATATTATTGGGTGGAAGGAAGGGGCAAGGATGGAGAGGTCAACCCTCTCTTGATATTGGAGGATTATATCTTCCTTTTCGATGTTTATCCCTCCCTTTATATTTGGAAGTTGTAGCTGCCTTTGGAAGTCATTACTTCCCTTAAACAATAACTATTGGTTATTTCTCATATATTGTGCATGGTGTATTGTGATGTATTGGTGTAACTCTTATACTATTGTTCATTGCTCATTTGATATAATTGAATATATAATCTGGTTGAAGTATAAGTTAAAAACATTTTTAAAATTGTATTTGATACTGATTCACCCCCCTCTCAGTATCAACAACATGCATGTCGTAGGTGGTAGTGGACATTCTCTTGCATAGTGCCCTAGCTTTTGGAAGTTATGGAACACTACTGGACCTAATCCACATCCAAAGCGTCCTCTTCCTCTCCCTCCTCCTTTGTACCCAGCATGATCTCTACGTGGTGTATTGTATTGAGGTACCTGATTATATTGCACAAGATTATACTCCAGCTGTACAGTGTTATATTGCAGCTGTGTATTGTTATACTGCTGCGATGCAGTATTATACTACGATGGTGCCTAATTAAATTGAGGTGCAACTTTCCCTGTCATCATTTCGTCTTGCACCCTACATGTGGTTGACGTCCTTTCCCTCATCAAATCCATGGTTATGCAATCTTTTTCATCATGTCCTACTGACTTGCAAAAAGTGCAGTATGCATTCTTTGGTACTATCTAGTATTTCTGCATCATTGGACAATGATATGGATCATGCTCGTGCTTCTTGCAAATTTCACACTAGACACCTCTTGTCGAAAATGGATTTGGCATCCCTATTTCCATATACTTCATGAATGTTGGACATTCGTTCTTATGGCCCCCTTCTGTTCTACATGTGGTACACCAAATAACTTTGTTCTTGTCCTTTCCCTTATTCTAATTGATTTGAAAGGTAATATTCTTCAGATCCTCCTTCAACTCCCCTATATATGGATCTGTCTTGTGGTACTGATTCTCCTCCATTTGCAAGGATTCCTGCAGAGCCTCTGCTTGAGATTGGAATTTCTATTGTCTGAGTGGGTATTTCAGGTGGTAACATAAAATTCACAAACAAATGCCTATGTTGCATGTCATTCATGGAATACTTCAATTTCCTTTTCAAACGTTTAAATCGCTAGTCAATTTCCTGCACAGATTCTCCTGGTTTCTATCAGAATTCTATCATCTCATTCATGTATTGATCCTATGAGCTCGTCTTCTAGAACTCATTAATCAATAATTACTTGACATTTGTTAGTGTCCTTATTGTCCTCGGTGCACTGTTAACATCTAGACTCATGTACCATTCTAGTGCGTGGTCTCTTAGCATGATAACTAGCTGTGCAAGTTTAGTGTCTTAATCAGTGATCTGTTTTTCTTCCCAGGTCTTTGCACAAATAAACAAGTGTTTCTCAGGGTCTTCTGCTGCCTCTCCTTGAAATTCTGGTAACAGAATAGTGGGATCATGTCCTACCATATTGAATTTTGAACTACTATCTCCACGTGGTGTAGATACTTGACTAATGATTCCTGGAAAAGATCCCCCAGTTTTTGTTCCTTGTGTAGATGTACTTCTTGTTGTCTTCCTTCTCCCAAATTTGGTTGTCTAAACGATGGTGTTCTTCTTGATGTGTTAGTCGCACATGGGTTTATGGGTTCCACACTAACATTAATATGGATAGGATTGTTGCCTTCTATTCTCACTCTTGGACCCCTCATCTTCCTCTCATATGTTACACATAGGATTTCCTCAATCTGGTCCATAGCCCGAAGATCCTCTGCCTCCTCTTCATCACTTGCCAAGCCTTCCCTCCACTACGCATCCTTCTAGCTATTGCCATGATCCTCTTGATATGGTCATCATCCATCATGATTGGGTCCAAGGCTTCCTCCTTCATTCCTTTATCCCCTTCTCCTTCCATTTCTCCTTTTTCTATCATTTCTTCCCCCCTTCCCCCATGCACGCAAGGAAGTTTAGTTGTCTGACTCCATTGTCATTAAACCTTTGTTATAGAGCAATATATTAATATAAGTATACAATTATATAATATACCTTCCTTGAGGCCCATTTATAAACTCTTGCTCTGTTGCATTGTATGACTTCATGATATCTACAACAAATTCTGTTATAAATCCCGCTACAATATTGTCGAGACAAAAATCTACTGCGCAGGTAAATTTTTTATTCACCTGTTGTAATTGCGCGATATGAACTAAGTTCCACTCTAACTGTCAGATTTGATTTGTTGTGTGGTTGTATTTCAAACTCAATATCCACTCCTATAATAAGTGTGGAAAATCATGGAAAAATACTTCATTTCGATTAGTAAACACATATTTCTCAAGATATTTACACGGTGTTACTCTAGGGTTTTTGTTATCTTTTTGTGCAAACTCTAGCTCCTTTGTTTTCAACTATCTCTCTATTTCCTCTTTCGTGGGTCTCTAGGGTATAAACATTCCCTTCTATATTTTCATTCTTTTTCACACTTCGGTCTCATATCTTACACTCTTTTAACAGTTTTTCAACAGATCAAACATTATTTTAACAGATCTTTAACAGATCTCATCCACTCAATCCTATGTTGTTCCAATCGACAACATAACCATTTATTGGTTGATTATCTTAGTTATTCATTTACATGATTTGACCCAGGTTTAGGTCTACTAGGGATCCAACAAAGCCTCTAAAACTATTGGCTCTCCTAGTAAACCGAAAGGAAACGTAGCACACATAGTGCACTGTGCAGTCTCACCCGAGATAGTCTTAATGGGTGACTGCAATTCTCAAATTATTGTAGTCTAGGACTGAATGGGGATCTGTGAATTGGGCACTATGAATTCAATCTAATTATTAAAGCAATATATCATCATTCTCATTCATGCATGTTTTGTAATTAGATCCATTAATTCATTCATACATCATTTTAACATATACTTATTGATAGTAAAAGTGACATAGACATTCAATCACATAACAGATGTTTTACCATGGTTAACCCCCTCCTGGGATATGTCCACAAAGATCTCTCTCTCAAGCTCTTGTATTATGGCAGTTCCAAAACTCCAGCGCCACATGCTTTACAACTCATCCTCAGTCAAGTCGAGATATGTTATGACATGGACTAGATCACACCAAGCTCCTCAGCCTGTGATATAACCCTCAAGGTCTACCCTTCTGGCCCTCTACATATCAACAACTTACAATATTAAATTAGATTATAGTAGTGTTACAGACTAGTTACTTCTTCTCACGCGAGTAACACTCCATGAATCAGAACTCCCCCTAGACCTCCTAAGTATCTATTTATATGTATTTTTGGCTCATCAGTCGTTACATTCTCTTACAAAAACCCTAACATAATTAGGTATTCTTGCATGCTGTATTTGCACACTTTCCTCTCATCCATTGCTTTTCCTGCCAGTTGTATTTATTTCCCATATTTTTGCATGCGCGTTGTTGTTCCTGAGATTACACTTAAGGCTCAAAGAGTAATGTCAAGGCATTAGTAATATATAGGGATGTTTTTAAAGATGATTTTTCTTCCGATAGTTATATGAGCATAAATCCTGAAATGAAAATAATGGAAGAATGGAACAGAGGCCATCTTTTGTCATTTGAGTCAATTTATAAAATCAAATGGTATGAGAGAAATTTATAGAACTATTAAAAAAATTTAGGCATCAATACACGATGAATATTAACTTGTTCAAAGTAGAATAAAATAAAGAATTCACTCCTGAAAGGATATAAGATACAATAGTCCAAGTAGCTCGCAGGTCTTGTGTTCACTCACAACAAACAGAGAAGAAAAAATGCTTGCTTATCAAACAAATATTAAAATGTGACTATAGTAGTAGTAATACTAAATTTCAATCACTCACTCATCAAGGAATGACATACACAAATGCTAGAATTATGAAATATAGGAGACACACATAACTCAAACTGCACAAAGGTTGGAATCCTGGTCTACACTTGTATTAATTCTCACAAAAGGATATTTTCTCAGTTACATTCAACAAGAAGCAACCCGTGTTTAATATTTTAAATATGTGTTTATACAAAATGTTCTCAACCCTAAGCGGTTGGAATTCTCCTTATTTCTAAAATAGTACAAATTAAAAAATGTGAAATTTGAAGCGCTTCACTTACGTCTCCCCTGTCTCTTCACCATGCTGGCAGAGACATTTTTCCTTCTTGTTCTCTAGCTCAGAAACAACTGGTCTCTAATCATGATATGTACAACTGATGTGCATAGGTTATCTCATTGGTTCCTATAGGTGCTGCATTTTCCATGCTCAACACATTTAACACCCACAAATTGCACCACCAGCCTGGAGGGCTCTATTGCATCATTTTCCTCAAAGGTATAAAACTTCCTTTCTATATGAGGAATTTTATCTTCCACCCTCATATATTCTAGAGATAGAGACTGTAGTGTTAAGCTAGGGTTGACTATCCATTTATTTATCAGAGTAAGGTCAACCTGTTTCAATTGTAAAATTCTGGCCCATGCTTCTTCCATACTTGACTTGAAATCAAATTGATTTCTTTTCATATCAATCTATCCCGGGTCTTTAGAGATATTATCTCTTCCCTCATACAGTGACTCTTTGTCAAGAGCACAGAATGATTCTTCACAAGATTTTTTCACCTCCCTAGCCAATCTTTTACTTTCAATTATATTAGCTTCCTAGGTCTTAAGTATTATATCTCCTCAGGTTTGTTCTGATAGGGACAATTTGGTGACCATGGAAACTTCCTCCTTTGTTGCTGATAGGACAACCTCCTGGAATGTAACTCTAGCTACAGTGGCCTCCTTCTCTTTTATGCAAATATTATCTAAAGAGCGTTCTGCCAATTGATAATAGTCTTAAATGACTTCTATTTTAGTCAAAAGGCATCGCTGGGATGATCCCAACTTCTCATGTATCTCTAAATCTTGGGCTTGGAAAGATGATATATCCACTGCTTCTTTTTTGGTCAAGCTTATTTTCACTTAGAGTTGTCCAACCGATTCCTTGCTTTCCTGTGAATTTATCTTCATCTCATCAAGGTTGATCTTGAGTTGTTGAATTTCCTGCCTGTCATGGGCTCTAATTTTCTCAAATACTTTAGTCATCTTTCTCCTGAATCCCTTCTCTACAATCTTTATTTTGTCCTACAACTGGATCACCAACAGATCCTTCTGCTTCAATTTCTCCTTCAGGTTTCCCATCAAAAACTAGTTTGCAGTGGAAAAGGCTCCTAATGAATCTATCACATCCGTAGTGAAATTTGTTTCTTCTTGGGCCTATCCATCATACAGTATTCTATGCTTCTTAATAGACACACCCTCCCTCGGATGTATTTCTCTTTTTACTACAACCTTTCTCTTATCGTTGAAGAAGATGTGTCGAGCTAAATATATAACATATGAATCAACATTTAATTGTCAACCCGGGAAGGTAGACTTAGAGGAACCAACACAGGAAATGCAGGGTTTGAAGAGGGGATTTAAAGAATGTCAAACTACTCTCTGAACTGCTAAAAGAAACTTGCTAGAAGAAGCTACTATACTCTACTTTGTTCTGCACTCGTTTTGCACTACTCCGTACTAACTTCATAAAACTATTATGGATTAATTAAAAGTGATCATATGCATGTAAAAGGTCTACTGCACACTGATGACTAAAAACAATTAAGCTTTTGCTACTTATTACTCCACACAACTTAGCAACCTTCTATTTTATAATGCAATGAAACTCTCTATTGCAATCAAATGAAATGCTACTTCTGTTCTATTAAACCAATGAGAAAAATGACAATGTAGATTGGAATCGAATCTTTGTTGAAAGATGATGTTCAAATCTGAAGATGGAGTCTACTGTAAATGCAATGTATAAAACTTTGTTTCCATTGAAGGGGGCCCTGCCTTCTCTGTCAACAGACCATTCTTTAAATCAACGCATACTGGAAAATGAATAACTTACAACAAACTTGCAATAACAGAAGTCGTATCAATGAAACTCTAACTACTTTATTGAAAATAAGAACAATACAAGTGCTTGGAGATTCGATCTCTGTTCCATTCTTCTATCTAATCTATGCTCTGTCTATCTCCCTCTATATTTCTATCATCTTCTATATACTTCTGTACTCTATATATTCCCCTCTACATATTTCTCTACATCATTTCCATCCCCTGACTATTCGAGATGAGCTCTTATATAGAATGTGGATCAGTTACATTTTGGCTCCTGCCCATCAAGATAAGCAATGTATTAATTATGAAATGGTTACATCACAATAGGATCCAAAGATTTTGTCCAACCGAATGCATTTCTATAGAAGAAATATACTTCTCCCATGATGGACGCCTTAAAGTGTCATGAGATAAGGCAATACAATTTGTTCTAGAATGTAATCAATTCTCAACAAGAAACCTAGGAACGATTAAAATAGAAAATCGAGCATATTGTTCAATGCTAATGAGCTGTCCACTTTTTTGTTGGAGGTTGCAATGTTTTAATCTGATTAGTAAATTTGTAGCAATCTCATTTTGAGATCGTTCCACCTTTGGGCAATCCACTTGGCACTTGGCATTTTTGGAGAAACGCCACAACCACGAAATCTGGGTTTTACCCATTTAGAAAAACAAAAATTTCTCCCAAACCGTTAAGAAGTTTTGGAAACTGTCCGTGTTGGAACTAATTTAAACCCTTCTGCACAAAACCTGGATCTTATCTTTTCAAGATTCAGCTTCACTGCTCTGAAATCTGTGCCCGAATTTGACTGTGTGGGAAGTGACGGGAATTGACCAATTTCGTAGAAGAATAGAGCTATAATAAAACGTAGAACATGATGCAAATAAAATCGCCTTCATAGCAATAGACATATGGCGTTTTGGCATGTGATGGATCTTTCAAGTGGTCTTTTGGCTTCTTCGTGGCCATTTCACACAATACAACCCAACATGGTTTGGAAACACAACTTTTAATGACACCTGTATCTTCTACACAAGTGCACCAATGCTTTAATACTTGTAAGTCATATGTGTTCACATGGTCATGTCTTGCTCTAACAGTTGGATTCAAGAATTTCTCAAATCAAGAGGGCTCCTGTGCGCAAATGACCACAAAACCATATGCACAAAGGCGTGCCCTTTCAATATATTTGTTCAATTCTTCGCCCACCTGTAACTTAGAAAGTATTTTATGATTTTTGTATTACACAAAACATATTTGTGTGATAGAATATGAAAAGTATAGAAAACTGCCATAAGCGACTTGGGAAAGTAAACAATATCTGTAAGAAAATGTATTAAATCAGGAGCCCAACATTCCCCCATGCCTAGATTTTTGCATGTCCTCATGCAAAGGAATTCTGCTCTTTAACACTGGCATAGTAAGAGGATGCTAGAAGTCCTGAAAGTTGTCCATTTGATTGATGTGAAAGCGCTGAGAGAAGATCTGCACTCTTAGAATATATTTTCAAAACATTTAAGATCTGCCCCTCGACTTTAGCTCAATAGAGACCTGACCCTTCATCATTTGTATGACTACTTTCAATCCATTTCTTATTGCAACTGTTGTTCTTTTTATTTGCAGAAAACACAAATTATTTGAAGGTGTTGTCCTTTATTCATTATCCTACCTACCTACCTACTTAAAGAAATGAAACATTTCTTTAAGTATAGGCAAATAACCAATGTAGCCACCATCTTAGCAGAATCAATAATGAATTCATGCCCTTTGATAGAAGATATAGATGTATAATTACCAAGGTATGCTGAGCAAGCAACACCGGTTGCCTGATTTCCAAGAATTGTTGAAGAAGAAGAGCATCTGAAGGCTGTAGAACAGATTGAAACCAATGTTCAATATGATTATGCATACCATGTTCTTTTGTTGCTGGAGTTTCTAATTGCCCATTGTTCTCTGTAGGTTGGCAAAGGTGTTCACACAGAACCACTGAATCAACTATTTCCTCCTCCATCTCTTGAGCTGCAGAGATCTCTTCAAGTTCCTGCAAGATGCACGAAAGTTCTTGCAACAATCTCTTCTTCCGTTCATTCAATCTTGAATCCATTAGTCAATTTTTGTGATTTTTTTCTTTTGTTGTAGGTGGTTTGCTAAAAACTTTGAAAGTCACATCAACTGATAATAATTCTGAAACCCATACTAGCTTGAAATAAAATGAAATGCACTCTTGCTGAATGGAAATTTGCTTCTACTGAATCAAATGCACACCCTCTTATACTGATGAACTCAACTGCTGAATCAAATCTAATACTGCTGAAATCAAGACCATGATGCTGTTGAATACAATCTACTAAAATGAAAAACCTCTTTGTTGTTGAATGTAATCTAACACTGCTGAAATGAACCACTTGCACACTAATGAATTTGAAAGCACTCTTTACTTCTAAAGAAATACTTGCAGAAATCAAATCTACTTGGCAAAGCTTCGGAGGAACCTACTACAGTAGATGCGTAGGTTCTTGCCGCCCATCTTATAGCTCCTCCTCCCCTTTACCTTCCATAAAACACAGTACCCACTCTCCAATCCTTTTTAGTACCTCCCCGGCAACGACGCCAAAATGTCAAGCTAAATATATAACATATGAATCAACATTTAATTGTCAACCTGGGAAGGTAGACTTAGAGGAACCAGCATAGGAAATGCAGGGTTTGAAGAGGGGGTTTAAAGAATGTCAAACTACTCTTTGAACTGCTAAAAGAAACTTGTTGGAAGAAGCTACTGTACTCTACTTTGTTCTGCACTCGTTTTGCACTACTCCGTACTAACTTCATAAAACTATTCTAGATTAATTAAAAGTGATCATATGCATGTAAAAGGTCTACTACACACTGATGACTGAAAACAATTAAGCTTTTGCTACTTATTACTCCACACAACTCAGCAACCTTCTATTTTATAATGCAATGAAACTCTCTATTGCAATCAAATGAAATGCTACTTCTGTTCTATTAAACCAATGAGAAAACTGACAATGTAGATTGGAATCGAATCTTTGTTGAAAGAAGATGTTCAAATATGAAGATGGAGTCTACTGTAAATGCAATGTATACAACTTTGTTTCCATCGAAAGGGGCCCTGCCTTCTCTGTCAACAGACCGTTCTTTAAATCAACGCATACTGGAAAATGAATAACTTACAACAAACTTGCAATAACAGAAGTCGTATCAATGAAACTCTAACTACTTTATTGAAAATAAGAACAATACAAGTGCTTGGAGATTCGATCTCTGTTCCATTATTCTATCTAATCTATGCTCCGTCTATCTCCCTCTACATTTCTATCGTCTGCTCTATACTTCTGTACTCTATATATTCCCCTATATATATTTCTCTACATCATTTCCATCCCCTGACTGTTCGAGATGAGCTCTTATATAGAATGTGGATCGGTTACATTTTGGCTCGTTCCCATCAAGATAAGCAATGTATTAATTATGAAATGGTTACATTACAATAGGATCCAGAGATTTTGTCCAACCGAATGCATTTTTGTATAAGAAATATTCTTCTCCCATGATGGACGCCTTAAAGTGTCATGAGATAAGGCAATACAATTTGTTCTAGAATGTAATCAATTCTCAACAAGAAACCTAGGAACGATTAAAAGAGAAAATCGAGCATATTGTTCAATGCTAATGAGCTGCCCACTTTTTTGCTGGAGGTTGCAACGTTTCAATCTGATTAGTAAATTTGTAGCAATCTCATTTTGAGTTCGTTCCACCTCTGGGCAATCCACTTGGCACTTGGCATTTTTGGAGAAACGCCACAACCACGAAATCTGGGTTTTACCCATTTAGAAAAACAAAAATTTCTCTCAAACCGTTCAGAAGTTTTGGAAACTGTCCGCGTTGGAACTAATTTAAACCCTTCTTCACAAAACCCGGATCTTAGTTTTTCAAGATTCAGCTTCACCGCTCTGAAATCTGTGCCCGAATTTGACTGTGTGGGAAGTGACGGGAATTGACCAATTTCGTAGAAGAATAGAGCTATAATAAAACGTAGAACGGGCTGCAAATAAAATCGCCTTCATAGCAATAGACATATGGCATTCTGGCAGATGATGGATCTTTCAAGTGGTCTTTTGGCTTCTTCGTGGCCATTTCACACAATACAACCCAGCATGGTTTGGAAACACAACTTTTAATGACACCTGTATCTTCTACACAAGTGCGCCAATGCTTTAATACTTGTAAGTCATATGTGTTCACATGGTCATGTCTTGCTCCAACACTTGGACTCAAGCATTTCTCAAATCAAGAGGGCTCCTATGCGCAAATGACCACAAAACCATATGCACAAAGGTGTGCCCTTTCAATATATTTGTTCAATTCTTCACCCACCTGTAACTTAGAAAGTATTTTATGATTTTTGTATTACACAAAACATATTTGTGTGATAGAATATGAAAAGTAAAGAAAACTGCAATAAGCGACTTGGGAAAGTAAACAATATCTGTAAGAAAATGTATTAAATCAGGAGCCCAACAAGATGTTGGAAGGGGGCATCTCTTCTACCAAAATAGGTGTGAGATCTTCTATGAATACCAATTTGGCTCTAGGATTCCCTCTAATGAACTGTATCGGTGTGATATATTGAATGGGGCTACCAATCTCGGTGGATGGATGTTGCTTGGTTGCATCAGTAGTAGATTTACCTGGTGTGAATGGTGGTTGTCCTTCTCCCCTTTTATCAAGG
>ML778310.1:681820-702392 GCA_009831015.1 Picea engelmannii
TATATAGGAGACTAGGAGGTATAATTACAACTAATGGCCTAAAGCCGACATAAATAAAATAACATTACTAATATAATATGCCCCAATTAAGGGGTAATGAGCCAATATTAGGGCTTAACAATCGACACCACCACCCAGTTGCATATTTCATAGAAGAAATATTTCACTTTATCCTCCCAAAGTTTCGAATGATAAACATGTATGGGTGAAATGCTAGTTGGAGTCCAATCCATCCCGTTAGAGGAAAAGGCATCATAAAACAAACAGTGTCTATGATGTAATCCGATATGAAAAATGGGGTAGGTTTCCCCTTGGCTTTCAGTGACTGATATTCTATAATATATCTAACCAAATTGTATGACAACATCTTGGCCCAATCAAAAGAATACTTGTGTACTACTTTTTGCATAATAGGCACCCATGGTAACAAGAAATGGGTTGTGCTTTCCCTCCTGTAGAGTCTACACATCATGATTTCTATATACATCATGTGAGGCTCTAGTCGGGAAACTACATATACACCATGGGAGTTGGCTCTAAAATTCTCAGGGTGAGAGGACCAATCCTTAATTAAGTCGGCCAGGTTTTTTCCATATTGGGCACATTCCTTCTTGTTGAAGTCCACTAGGAAGTTGGCATTGTAAATGAAATTGAGTGCTGGAGACAATTTGTACATTACCTATAAATGTTCTAGCTGGAAAGACCGCACTATGACCTTTTGTGAATTGAAGATGGTCTTGGTCGGGATATCAACGTTTTCCAACACCCAACTGGTCATATCATTATAAGGCATGAGTCTAGGCCTCGTTGATATCTTATGTAGTTTTGATTGGGCAATGATTTTGTATTTGGTAACTAGGGTCTTTGTCTCCTCGTCACTTGAATCGTCTCGATAGTTCAATTCATGCTGTAGAATATTGAATAACTGCGTCCAGGATTTAATGGTGTCTATGCTTCTGGGTGAAGTGTCGGAAAGGACATCTGTGTTCTAGCTCGAAATTTCACTAGACGATTTAGTTTTTTTCATGGAGCCATGGTATCAGGCCTTAGAAATCTGTTATCTGTCATAAGAAATGCATACAATTATTTATCTTGAAAACTTGTTGCTCAGTAAAAATGCACCATGAGATTCAAAATTCAATATCCTTTTCCTTTAATTGCATTGATTTACCAATATCTCTACTGACGAAGCATTTACTTTCCTTAATGAATAAGATTTAGGCAGTGGTCCAGGATCCTATTCGAAATGATTTTCGTAGATAGATTATTAATTCTATTAACATGTGGTGGTTAATGATCGGGAAAAGCATAGATGAAATTTGCATTTATTCGAGTTATTATTCAACGAAAGATTAATTATGAGATAATCATCATTATTGCATCAGTTAATCGCACTTATCGTTAAGTAAATTTTGGATTTTCAGATCTTGGGATATCCTATAACATTTCATGATAAGACTTTTGAAATGTTAAATCGCGATGTGATTAATTAATTGTAATCATGTTTAACCCTTTTAAATAATCGTGATTAACCTAAAAAAATTCAGGGTTTCGGATCTCAGGATATTGATAGTCGCTTGAGGCAGGATCCTCGAAAGGAAAAATTGCGATGTGATTAATTAATCATTAATAATTTTTAAACCTTAATTAACCTGGATTAAAGCTTAAGACATTTCAAGAGTTTGGTGTTCGTGAATTAGGAATACGATAGATGGCGAAGACCCAATTTCCGAAATCGTGAAACTACTATTCGATTTTCTAATTGGGTTTTATTTTCTTATTAGGTATTCATCACTTCATGTGTTTGGTTAGTTAACATCATTTGAAATTCCAACAGGTCATTTCCTAGAAGGATGCATTAGATATTAGGGGGTATATGTGTGTCATGAATAGGATTCCTTAAAGACTTTTCAGATATCGGGACTTTGGAATTGCTACATGTTGAAATGCTCGCAGCGCAAAACTTCGAAACCTGAAATTTTGAATGCAGTCTTTAGTGATTTGACTCTTTAATGAGTAGGTGGCTCCATAACTTTTAAGAGATTAGGATTGTTTTATTGGATGGAATACTTCATCAACGGTGAGAATCAAGCACATGTTTTTTTTATCTAAACGAGAATGAAATCTATTTAAAATCTAAAGCTTAGAAATATATATGTGTTCCAACATAGGCTCCATCTAGGGATCGCGTCTCCCTGTGAGACGCAGAAGAACAGTAGACCAAGTTCCTTTATTGGGTAAATGGAGTCATTATTGCATTTATGTGAAACACATCAGGAAAAGGATCATACTAAGAAAGGAGTTTCAACTGAAACTTAGAAAATCTTCAAAACATATCAAATCACGACTTTCAGTTAGGATATTTGAAATTCCTCTTTCTCAAAACTGTATTCGGATTTTCTTAAGATAATCAAAATAACTTTAGCCGAAATATCAAGTTTTGATCGATTTCATTCACATCAAGGTTAAGTACATGTAACATAATTTCTTAGGGGGATCCCTCACTGGTTCAGAATGTAAATATTACTGAAAAATAATTAGATGTTAGAGTATATCATGTAGATACGTATGATAGCCATACAAATATCATAGACACTGCTTCACTGCCAGTGAGCCTGTTTAGTACCCTGGTGAAGTTATCTACTCTTCCCACTGAATTTCCTTTCACCACTTCAATAAGTAATTTTGCATTTAAATGTTGAGATGAGGGCAATCATTTAATGAATTTCCTTTCATCATCTCTCTTTTTCTTTGGGCAAAATGGGAGCAATCGATTTCTCTAATTTCTTTTCACCATTTGCCTTGGACTAGATGGGGGAAATCATTTTATGAATTTCCTTTCACCATCTGTATTATATTTTAATATATGAATTGGGGGTAATCAATCTGTATATAACATACAAGGGATGATATTTGTTCAAGATATTTAAGGAAAGGTCTGTCATAATTTTTTAGTATACTCTGAAACTAATTTTCTTTCAATCTTCAATACACCTTCACCTATCGAGAAGATTTCATTGGGGATTTTAAATTTAGGGATCAACCTTGAGAGAACTAGTAAGTTTAAAACTGGATAAGAGAGATAAATTTATTAGGATTATCTTAGACATACTTTATTTCAGTTAAATTGAGAGGGGCGTATAAATTTTTGCCTAACATTATTTTAAGACATGTTTCTGAGTTTTTAGAGTTAAGGAAAAATATTCTCTCTATGAAGACCATGGGGAAATGAGAATCAAAGGAAAATAAATATTTAGGATGGGCGGAATGAAACAGTAAGAATGTTCAAATGTTCTGTTGTGAACATGGTCAATATCACACAAGCTTGTTCAATGATTCTCATATTTTCTTTAAGATCTTTTATTTTTATTTTCTTTATTTTATTTCATTTTTTCATTTTAATTTTAATTTTATCAAACTCAGAGAAGACTTCTAGGATTAGGCTGCAATTCTTATGTTCCTCTCATTGTCGATCAGGTGACAATATTTATATGGATACGATTTCCTTCATATTTAGCTATGTCCCCTTGAAAATTTAACTTGGGTCAGTAGGGTAGAAGCTCATACCTCAAATTTTCTTTATATTTTCATCTAAGTAAACCATTTATTTATCACCTCTTTTGAGAGAATACCAATGTTCTGAATAGTTTTTCTAATACATCCTTATCTCTCAACTATCAACAAGCATTCTGTATAAAAATAAACATGCAAAATGTCAGAAAAATTGGAAGAGAATGAAACAATAGCTATTACTTGTTTTTTATTTTTCTGTTTTTATGAAATAAACAAAACTAGCATTATTTACAATGAAAAATAAAAAACTTACCAAAGAGATGAAGAACGTAAATTAAAACAAGAAAATCAAACCGGTATATACAATGGTGCTTTGGAATTTTATTATTGCATGAAGTGCTTCAGATAACGCCCGTTGATAGGGGCACTAAGGATTTATCCATCAAGGTTTTCTAATAAGAATGAATTCTTTCCTTCAGGAGCTTTGATCTTGAAAGGTCCAAACCATATGTGATCAAACTTACCGTGATTTCTAGCATCTTCTTTTCAAGAATCCCATTTCAAAACTAGGTCACTAGGAAGAAATTCCCTCTTTAGCTTTTTTATCGAAAAGGGCTTTCATGTTGTCTTGATATTTATGAAGTTTCTCATCCACTTCAGCTCTGTTTTGTTGAACTTCAATTAATTGGTTTATTCTTCTGGTAACATTTTTAAGCTCCTCCTTTGAGTCTTGCCAAAGATTCATCATAGGTAGTGCGAGATTTATGGGGAGGACCACATCAGTACCATACACCATTTGGAAAGGAGACATCCTGATTGATTTCTTTGTGCTAATTCAATTTGCCCACAAAGCATATTTCAAATGAACGTGCCAGGATTTCTTATTTTCAGTCAACACCTTTTTAATTATGGTGATTAAGATCTTATTTGATGATTCATCTAATCTGTTTCTCTGAGGATGGTAATATGTGGAATGTCCCAGTACAATATTGTACTTTTGACAAAAACTAACCATCTCCATGGATTTGAATGCCTGGGAATTATCTGTAACTATCTTTCAAGGAAAGCCAAATCTAGATATAATTTTTTCTTCTAAGAAATTGATCACCACTTAGTCTGTAGCATTTCGCATCGAAATGGATTCTACCCACTTAGTGAAGTAGTCTGTGGTGGTTAGAATCCATTTTTGTTGTGTGCAAGAGTGTGTATGGATTTCTCTGATAAAATCCAGACCCCATTGTTGAAATGGAGCTTCTGTCTTGACTGGGATCAAGGGTAGTGGGGGAATCTTTTGTTTACCTGAAAACAATTGACAAGGATTACAGGCTTTGACTTTAGTATTCACGTCTGTAAATAAATTTGGCCAATAATATCCCGCTCTCAGGATTTTATAGGTCGTTTCCCTCCAGGCGTGGTGTCCTCCACACACTCCTTCATGGAACTCATTTATAACATTCTCAGTTTTTTATTCTATCAGGCCCCTTAGTAAAAACCCTAGTGGATCTTTCCAATACAATTGATTTTCGATGATGCAATATTTTACTGCATGCAACTTCAACGTTCTCACCTTGGAAGGATTCATATCACTTGGACACTGGAGAGTCAGGAAATACAAGACAATGTCACTATACCAAGCCGAGGAAGAGAAATTTTTTTGAATCTGAGTTTCAGGTGTTTGTACATCGAATTATTCTATATCTGGAAGATCTTCGTAAGCTTACAGATGATTTATTGTGAGTGCTCTGAAATTCAATTCGGCTAAGAGCTTAGCTAGACCATGACCTTTGATTATTTTGTTTTGTTTTACCTCAAGGTCAAATTACTAAATCTTGGCTAGCCATCAACCCCTCCTTTTGTTGCTATTTGGTTGAACTAATATATCCTTCACAGAGATGGTTCGTACATAAGCAATTATTTTGGAATGTAACACATAAGTCCTAAATGATTTGAGGGCTTTCATTATAGCAGATGCCTATTTTTCTAGTATATCATATTTCAACTCGGCATCTCTGAGGATTTTACTAAAAAATGTTATTGGTTGCTTGAAACCTTCATCGTTCTTCTGTAGGAGTGTGGTTGCGATAGTGTGTTCAGATGCAAATGAAAAGATAAAGAAATCTTCAAATAGTCCAGGTTGGCTAACACTGGTGCTTCTCCTATCATTTTCTTGATGCATTCAAAGGATACTTTAGCTTCATTTTTCCATTTGAACACGTTATCCTTTTTCAACATATCTGTAATCAATTTAACAATTTTAGCGAAGTTTGGAATGAATCTTCGTAAAAAATTATTTTTTCCTAAAAATGATTGGATCTCTTTTCTATTCCTAAGAATATTTATAGTATCGATAGCTTCAACCCTTTTCGGGTCGATTTTGATTCCATATCTAGATACTATATGGCCCAAGAGTTTACCTTCCTACATTGCAAAATGAGATTTCTTGGGATTCGGAGACAAACTGAATTTTTGACATTTCACGAACGTTTGTTTGAGGTGTACCAAGTGCTTTGCATCAAATTTAGAAAACATGGTTAAATCATCGAGATAAATGATGACAAACTTATCTCTTTTGCTGACAAAGGCGATGTCCAATGCTAGTTGGAAAGTAGCTCCTGTGTTCATCAAGCAAAATGGCATTTTATCATACATGAAAGTACCCCATGGAGTGGTGAACGTGGTTTTTTATTTGTCGTCTTTGTGCATTGAAATCTGATTGTAACCTGGAAATCCATCAATCATAGACATTCTATTAGTCCCATCAAATTTTTCTAACACGTGATCCATTTTAGGGAGTGAGTAATTATCTTTAAGGGATGATCTGTTTAAATTTATGAAATTCATGCAAAGTCTGATATCACTGTTTTTCTTCTTGACTAGGACTAAATTGTCTACCCACTCGGAATACCTGAGTGGAACGATGATCTTTGCATCCAAGAGTTTCTTTACCTCCATTTCTATCACATGCATCAGTATAGGCTTTATTTGTCTGAGCTTCTTCCTGAAAGGTTTGATGCCCTGTTTCAACAGGATTTTATGTTCTATAATAGTGGTATCATAAGTTCTCAATTCATCATAATACCAATAGGAGACATATTTGTATTTCTTGAGTAACTCAACATATTTTCTTTTAATTTTAGGTGGAAGGTATTTAGATATATTTACTAGCTTAGGAGTTTCCTTGGTGCCTATGTTACAATCTTCAACCTCTTCAGGCTGAGGTTGCAAAGTAGATTTTAGGGGAATATCTTCGTGATCGAATAATATTTACAAAGGAATCAAACCTTTAGGGATATGATTGTTTTTTAGCACCAACATGTGGTGATTATAAATCTTATCTTGGAACTTCTGAGGATCTTCACCTTCCTGCATGATCCAAGTTGGGTCATTCTGATTCTCCTAGTCGATGTGTGTTTCGGAAAATTCATCAACCATATCTAGAAACTGCTTGATTTTCTCATCATCTTAAAAGACCTTCCAGTGATGTAAATTATTTGGTATTGAAGGACCATGCATCATTTATATGTGATACTTTATCTTCAGCACGTTAGGAGGCATGTAAGTAGCAGCTGCTTTCACTAGAGAGTCATCTTCTTGATTTTCTATCCTAGGAATATGATGAATATTAAATGATGAGAAAACGTTTTCAATCAGATCCCAGGCACATTTCCTGTATGACCTTAGTCTTGGATGTTTGGATTGATACTGCTGCATTATCTTTTTTACAATTAATTCAACATCACCGTAGACTATCAAATTTTCAATTTTCAATTTCCTGGAAGCCTCTAATCCCAAGACAAGAACTTCATATTCACATACATTATTAGTGTAGTCAATGTCCCACTATAGTCTGTATGAGAAAGGAATGATGAATTCATCTCCAGGTGCCACAAAAAATACACCAACTCCTACTCCTTCCCAAGAGGAAGCACCATCAAAATACATTTTCCAAAGTCCTACGCTATTTACATTTTTTTTTTTTCTATTTTTTCTTTTTTGTTTTCTTCTTCTGTACAAATGTCTTTTGTACATGCATCGAAACCATCATCGATTGATAATATGCAGTTCCCTAAATCCTGATCTACGACATATACCAGATAATTATTTGGGTTTTGTGGGTTACTTACAATATACACCAACCTAGTTTCTCTGTATAGACGGGTGAACTATCCACCGAAAATCGAGATTGTAGCATACGACATATCCAATTGAAGCAATCCTCCAAGTTTGGCACCCCAATACCTGGATAACAACATACCATATTTCACAGTAACATCAGCAATGACTACATCCATGAGATTGATTTTCATAGGAATCTGTGCAAGATTAACCACCAAATATTTAATCATACCAAGACATTTTACTTTTATTGAATCAAAAGAATACAAATCTCGATACGGTCTACTAACCTCAAGACCCAGTTTTTCCATAATAACTTTGGGCATTAAGTTATGTGAGGTTCCATAATCCAACATATAGTTATGGAGTAGGTGATCATGCACAGTCAGTGTAATATAAAAAAGGAACAACAAGATCTTTATCATTTTCAATATGCGGATCAAACATTATAATCGGTATATCGGCTTCTAAATTAATAGCATCTTCATGACTTTCTGCATCTGAGAAAGTTCTCATTTTGGCAATCAGTTTTCTGTACATAGGATTTTTTGCTAATTCAACTAGAGGTACAAGAATCTTATTTTTATTAATTTCATTTTCCAGATTGAAACTCTCAATCGTCTTCTTAGCCTCTCTAGTTGGGATGTTTGTTTCTCTTATTTCTGGTCTATTAGTCTGTGTTTATTTTGTTTATGCAGTATTTGTTTTGGCATTTGATGTTTCAACGTTTTGCGTTTTGGCAGTTTTTGTTTTAGTGGAAGGTTGAGATGACTCACTCTTTTTACCTCTCGACAAGATCTTCTTTGGTGGATCAGTTGTATAGTTTTTATCCCTAGGCCTTAAATTATATTTCTGTTGAAGCTCTGCCATTATAGAGTCGGTGATTCCTTGATAATATGACTCTCCCAGATTATTTATACCCTCCTCATTTTCAAACAGGGGTTCATGATCTAGATATCTCTCATAATCCTATTTGGTCAGGTGTGGTTCTGGGTCATCATCACTGAGATTGTTTAAATCTTCATCTAAACCCTCATATTCTTGCATGTCATCACTTTGCATGGATTTTTTTGTTTTAAACAGGGCTTTGATTTTTTGGTCCTCATTTTTTATTTGTCTTTGTTAGTTCTGAGGGTTAGGATTCCTTATGAAATCTCTCTTGGAAAACGGATCAGGCTTAGCTTGGTATATCTCCATTCTAGAGATTTTATTTGATAATTCTTTGATTATTTTAGCCATATCATCCATTTTATCTTCCGAGGATCTCCCAGATCCAGAGGGGATAGCTTGCTCTCTAAAGTGTTTAGTTTCTTTGGCTCCTGTCTTAGCCTTTGCTTTTAGTTTATCCAATGCCATGATGTTCGAATCGATTTTGATGGCATTGTCCTACATTCTTGAAAGGTTGACAGATATCCTTTCCCTCAAAAGTAAGGCAAAGTCAGGCTCGAGAGCCCCTGTGAAAGTCACTTTGGCTACGGGATGAGAGGGTTTAACCTCTGTTGGAATTTTATGATAGATCTTATTGAATCTTTGGGTAAATTATAAGACTGACTCAGAGTTCTTCTTCCTCGAAGCCCCAAATTTCTTTAGATAATATAAGTGGTCTTTCTTCTCTCCCCACTGCCTTAAAAAAGAGTTCTCTAGGGCATCATAAGAGGCTATAGAACGTACCGAGAGCCCCCAAAACCATGTTCTTACTTGTCCTTCAAAAATTTTCACTAAAATTATAGAATAGACATCCTCATGCTCAATGCTAAGGATATCTGTGAATTGGTCGAAAACTTTTATGTGCTTGGTTGTCATTAAATATCCCTCTCTTGTAAACTTTGGTAAATTTTTCATGTAGTTTTCAGGTAGGTCGTGAAGGACAGGGGGAAGGACTAGGGGAGCGTATCTAGCCACCACTTTAGAAAATATTTTGGGGGGTGGAGGTGGTGGTTCTCCTCCTCCGGCACTACCTCTAGCGCCACCTCCTCCAACAACAACCATTTGATGTCGGGGGGATGAACTTTGGGAGTTATAGAGAGGATTTTGAAAAACTTGTAGTGACCCTTCGACTACCTCAGGATGAGGTAAAGGAGGTTCTGGAAACTGACCGTTAGAAGATAGAAAATATAAAAAAGGGGGAAAATGGAAATGAGGACTGGGTTCTTCGGACTTACAAGATATATACACAAGAGAACCAACTGGAGTTGAATCATGGTATGAGATATAATATTTAGAGTTTCAGGGAACTAAAACCTTTACTTCAGGGATCAACAAAATATTAATAAAAGCGAGTATCAAAAGGGATCTTTTACCTTTACTAGTAAAGTGGGAATTCGAATCAATCTCAGCTTTTATCTCAGGAAAAACCAGCTTGGGGTTTATGTTTTTAGCCTCAAGATTCTCAGTTGATGTATCCCTGAAGTGGCTTTGAACGTGATCTTCTTGGGATATTGATCGTTCAAGTGAAACCTTAATATTAGTTTTCACAATTTTGGGTTGGTAAACCTTACTTGTGGATGCAACGGTCTTCTTGAGGTATCCCTTTGGATTTAATAACTTTTTGGGATTAGATACGGGCATAGTCTGCTGATCATATGGGTTTTTTCTAGTATTATTTCTACCAAATTCTAGTTTATCTGTGATGGAGTCGCCAAGTGAAAGATAAAAATTAGCCTTATTATGTATTCAATATCCATTCACTATCAAATAGAAAAACTTACCATGTCATTCTCCCAGGGAAAAATAACTTCGTTTCTTCATCCCCAGCAATAGCCATAGAAGATGCCTTTCCTGAGATTACACTTAAGACTCAAAGAGTAATGTCAAGGCATCAGGAATATAAAGGGATATTTTTAAAGATTTTTTTTCTTCCGATAGTTATATGAGTATAAATCCTCAAATGAAAATAATGGAAAAACATAATAGAGGTGGCTTTTTGTCGTTTGAGTCGATTTATAAAATCAAATGGTATGAGAGAAAATTACAGAACTATTAAACAAATTTAGGCATCAATACATGATGAATCTTAACTTGTTCAAAGTAGAAGAAAATAAAGAATGCACTCCTGAAAGGATATAAGATACAATAGTCCAAGTAGCTCGTAGGTCTTGTGTTCACTCACAACAAACACAGAGAAAAAATTGCTTGCTTATTAAACAACTATTAAAATATGACTACAGTAGTAATAATACTAAATTGCAATCACTCACTCATCAAGGAATGACATAGAGAAATGCTAGAATTATGAAATATAGGAGAGACACATAACTCAAACTACACAAAGGTTAGAATCTCAGTCTACACTTGTATTAATTCTCACAAAAGGATATTTTCTTAGTTACATTCAGCAAGAAGCATCCCATGTTCAATCTTTGAAATGTGTATTTATACAAAATGTTCTCCACCCTGAGCGGTTGGAATTCTCCTTATTTCTAAAATAGTAAAAATTACAAAATGTGAAATTTGAAGCGCTTCACTTCCATCTCCCTTGGTCATGTTGGTAGAGACATTTTTCCTTCTTTTTCTCCATCTCAAAAAAAACTGGTCTCTAATCATTATCTATAAAAATGATGTGTACAGGTTGTCTCATTGGTTCCCGGAGGTGCTACCTTTTTCATGCTCAACACATTTAACACACCTTCCCACAAATTGCACCACCAGCCTAGAGGGATCTGTTGCATCATTTGTTTCAAAGGTATAAAACTTCCTTTTTATATGATGAAATTTATCTTCCACCCTCCTAGCTTCTAGAGATAGAAACTTCAGTATTAAGCTATGGTTGACTATCCATTTATTTATCAAAGTAAGGTCAACCTGTCTCAATTGTAAAATTTTGGCCTAGGCTTCTTCCATACTTGCCTTCAAATAAGATTGATTTTTTTCCATATCAATCTGTCCCAGGGCTTCAGAGATATTATCTCTTCTCGTGTATAGTGACTCTTTTTCAAGAGCATAGAATGCTTCTTCACGAGCTTTTTTCACCTCCCTGGCCAATCTTTTACTTTCAATTATATTAGCCTCCTAAGTCTTAATTTTTATATCTCCTCGAGTTTGTTCTGATAGGGACAATCTGGTGACCCTGGCAACTTCTTCCTTTGTTGCTGACATGACAGCCTCCTGGAATGTAACTCTAACTATAATGGCCTCCTTCTCTTTTATGAAAATATTATCTAAAGAGAATTATGTGAATCAATAATAATATTGAATGCCTTTTGTTTTAGTCAAAAGGCATCATTGGGATGATCCCATATTCTCGTGTATCTCTAAATCTTGGGCTTGGAAAGATGATATATCCACTGCTACTTTTTTAGTCGATCTTATTTTCACCTGCAATTGTCTAACCAATTCCCTGCTTGCCAATGAATTGTTCTACATCTCATCAAGGCTTATCTTGAGATGTTGAATTTCCTACCTGTCATGGGCTCTAATATGCTCAAATCCTTTATTCATATCACTCTTGAATCCATTCTCTATAGTATTTATTTTTTCCTGCAACTGGCTCACCAGCAGATCCTTCTACTTCAACTTCTCCTTCAGGTTGCCCACCGAAAACTGGTTTGCAATGGCAAAGTCTCTTAATGAATCTGCCACGTCCGTAGGGAAATATGTTTCTTCTTGGGCCTGTCCATCATACATTATTCTATGCTTCTTGATAGGCACACCCTCCCTCTGATGTATTTCTCTTTTTACTACAACCTTTCTCTTCTTGTTGAAGAAATGTTGGAAGGGGGCATCTCTTATACCGAAATAGGCATGAGATCTTCTATGAATACCACTTCAATGCTAGGGTTCTCTCTACTGAAATGTATCTCTGTGATAGATTGAATGGAGATGTTGATCTCAATGGATGGTTGTTGCCTGGCTATATCAGTAGTGGATTTACCTGGTGTGAATGGTGGTTGTTCTTCTCCCCTTTTTATTGAGGCTTCAAACTGAGCTTTATCTTGATCACTTTTTGAACTTGTCAATGCAATCTCATCCACATGAATCGAAACCTCAGTTTTTTCCAGATGTTCTTGAGCATCATGTCCATTGGAGCTCCTTGTTTCTACATTCTGGGTCTCAATTCTCTGTGCATTCGGAGGCGTCGGGGTTTCTCCCTGCAATACTTTGGGAAGGCTATTTATTTGGTGCTTCTAGAACTTATAAAACTTGGCCAATTTATTTGGATCCAGAGATTGAATTCGAGTCAATACCTCTTGATAGGACCTTGTTCCTTGGAATATTTCATCCTAAGGAGAATCTTCATGTTCATATATTTTCAAATTGCAGAGAGCCATGTCATTACCTACGATCTTCTATGGATCATGCTTCTTGAATTCAATATTGACCAGATTGATTTATTCCAGGGCCGTGGCCTCTACTTTCGAATGGCCAAACTCTAGCAAAGAAAACATACCAATCTGCATGGGAAAGGTGGGCCATACCCTTTTCTATACTTCTTTCATCTCCTTACTAATTCCCCCATGCACAGTTTGATGCGCTACTTCGCGACACACCAATTGATCTAGTAAACATTCAGGTAGAACATTTGGAGGAACCAAACAACCAAAAACCCTAATATAGGAGAAATGCTCTTCAATGTACCAGTCTGCTATCTTACCTAGATTAGTCATTACTTTATCAGAAATCCTAGGAGGTGGGAAACCATATATAGTGGTATGCATTGGCACCACCACCTAGTTGTAGATTATGTAGAAGAAATCTTTCTCTTTATCCTCCCAAAGTTTTGAATGATAAACATGTATGGGCTCAACACTAGTTGGAGTCCAGTTCCAGCCCATCAAAGGAAAAGGTTTCATAAAACAAACGACGTCCATGATGTAAGATGACATGAAAAATGGGGTAGGTTTCCCCTTCTCTTTTAGTGACTGATATTATGTAATCTCTCTAACCAAATTGTCTGACAACATCTTGACCCAATCAAAAGAATACAGGTCTGCTACTATTTTCATAATAGGTACCCATGGTAACAATAAATGGGCTATGTTTTCCCTCCCGTAGAGTCTACACATCATCATTGCTATATACATCATGTGAGGCTATAGTGAGGAAACTACGTATACGCCATGGGAGTTGTCTCTTAACTTCTCAGGGTGAGAGCACCAATCCTTAATTAAGTTGGGCAGGTTTTTTCCATATTGGGCACATTCCTTCTTGTCAAAGTCCCCTAAGAAGATGGCATTGTAAATGAAATTGAGTGCTGGAGACAATTTGTACATTACTTGTAAATGTTCTAGCCGAAAAGACCCCACTGTGACCTTTTGTGAATTGAAGATGGTCCTGGTCCGGATATCAACATTTTCCAGCGCCCAACCGATCATATCATTGTAAGGAAGGAGTCTAGGCCTCGCTTCTATATTATGTAGTTCTGATTGGGAAATAGTTTTGTATTTGGTAGCCAGGGTCTTCGTCTCCTCGTCACTTGAATCGTCTAGGAATTTGAACAATTCATGTTGTAGAATATTGAATACCTACGTCTAGGATTTAATGGTGTCTATGCTTCTAGGCAAAGTGTCGGAAAGGACATCTTTGTTTTGGCTCGAAATTTCACCAGACCCTTTAGTTTTTTTTCGTGGAGGCATGGTATCAGGCCTTAGAAATCTGTTATTTGTCACAAGAAATGCACACAATTCTTTATCTTAAAAACTTGATGCTCAGTAAAAACTCATAATGAGATTCAAAATTCAATATCATTTTCCTTTAATTTCATCGATTTACCAATATCTCTGTTGACAGAGAATTTACTTTCCTTAATGAATAATATTTAGGCGGTGGTCTAAGATCCTATTCGAAATGATTGTCATAGATCGATTATTAATGCTATTAACATCTAGTGGTTCATGATCAGGAAAATAATAGATGAAATTTTCATTTATCTAAGTTATTATTCAGTGAAAGATTAATGTTAAGAACCAAATATCAATATAGAATAAAAAGATCTCAGAATCAATACTCAATGCCTTGAAAATAGATAATTTCAGATAATAAGCCTCTTCGAGGGGCCAGCCTCCTTTTACCCCATATAAATGTTCAAGTACAATATGTTTCCAAATGAAAATGTCTCCCTGGTATATATAGGAGACTAGGAGGTATAATTACAACTAATGGAATAAAGTGACATAAACAACATTACTAATGTAATATGCCCCAATTAAGGGGTAATGAGCCAATATTAGGGATTAACATGCCCCTCCCCATGAGACAAGTGTTGTCCACAACATTTGAGTAACTCTGTATGCTTCTGTATAAAAGACTCATCTTCCCAAGTGGAATCTTCAGCTGGTAGTTTCCTCCATTTAATGAGATACTCTGAAATGGATCTATTCCTCAGTTGGTAAATTCCTGTGTCAGTGATGGCTTCGGTCTCCAATATGATTTTTCGTTCCTCGTCAAGTTCTAGCAATATAGTTTGAACTAGGATTGTGTCTTCTATAACCTTCTTTAAGCATGAAACATGGAAAACTGGGTGTACTCGTGAAGATGCAGGCAACTCCAATTTGTATGCCATAGTACCAATCTTTTGAAACACCTTATAAGGGCCATAGTACTTTGGTGATAATTTATTATCCTTCTTGGCTTGCTTGAGGGACATCTGTTTGTATGGTTGTAGTCTTAAAAACACCCATTCCCCTACTTCAAAACTTCTTTCACTATGATGATGATCTGCTTGTTGGTTCATGTGATTTTGTGCCATGGTCAGGTTGTCCTTTAAGATTTGGAGAAATTGTTGTTGATGATCGATGTGATCTTCCACTGCTTGAACCTTAGATTTTTATTTTAGAGAACAAGTGATGGAAGGAGGGTGGTATCCATAGATTGCCATAAATGGTGTCATTTTTGTTGCACTATGAAAGGAAGTGTTATACCACCATTCTGCCAAGGGTAACCATTTGAACCATTATGTTTGTTTATCAGACGCAAAGAAACGAAGGTAGCCTTCCAGACATTTGTTCACTATCTTATTTTTTCCATCATATTGAGGATGATAGGATGAGATATGAGCCAATTGAGTACCCAAACAAGAGAATAATTCTATCCAAAAATGTCCAGTGAAGATGGGATATCTATCACTTACAATAATCTTTGGGATGCCATGTAGCTTTTGAACTATCTCCATGAATGCGATGGCAACTGTACTAGCTTTGAAGGGATGAGAGAGTGCACAAAAGTGTGTGTACTTGGTCAGTCTATCAACAACCACCATGATGACACTCTTTCCTTCAGACATTGGTAACCCTATGATGAAATCCATGGAAACCTCCTCCCAGCGCTGACATGGGATGGATAATGGTTGTAAAAGACCTGGGGTCTTAATTGTTTCCACCTTAATTTGTTGGGAAACCAAACATTCTACCAAAAACCTTTGAACATCAGTTTTAAGGCCATCCAAAAAAAATTCCTTCTTGACGCTATGGTAGGTTTTCAAAAATCTCGAGTGCCCTCCTACTAGAGAGCTGTGCAATTCCAATAGTACCTTTTGTTTGAGTTGGGATTTCTTACATAAATATAAGCCATCTTTGTACCATAGTGAATCATTTTTCCATGTAAATGTATCTGATGCACTGGAATCCTGCTGCAACCTTTGAATGAGAGTCCACACTTTTTCTTCATTCTTCCATTCATCCCTTGCTTCTATTATCAAATCAGGTTGGATGATCGAGATAGCACAGAGAAAGGCCTCAACCTCTTCATCCTTTCTTGAGAGTGCATCTACCACAACATTTTTCTTCCCCTTTTTATAGATGATTTCAAAATCATAACCCAATATATTGGTTACCCATTTTTGGTGTTCTTCTGAAGATAGTCTTTGTTCCAAGAAGTATTTAAGACTATCATGATCTATTTTGACCTTGAAGTGCCTACCTATTAGGTAAGGACACCATTTCTTCAATGCATGTAGTATTGCCATCATTTCCTACTCATAAATGGGTTTGTTTAAGTCCTTTCCTTTAAGTGGTCGACTTTCAAAAGCCAGGGGCCTTCCTTCTTGCATTAGGACAACACCAATTCCATTTCCCAAGGCATCACATTCCACAATAAAGGTTTTTGTGAAGTCTGGAGTGGTCAAGACAGGAGCTTTTCACAACACCTCTTTAAGTTATTCAAAATCTTTAGTTTCCTTTGGATTCCATGAAAATGCATCCTTTTTAGTTGGTGTCGTTAAAGGTGCTGCTATTCTTCCATAGTGTCGAACAAACTTGCGGTAGTAACCTATCAAACCCAAAAATCCTCTAAGATTCTTCAATGTTTTGGGACTTGGCCAGTCCATCATGGCCTTAATCTTGTTAGGGTCTACCTTGACACCTTAATGAGATACAATATGACCCAAATACTCTACCTCCTTCACTCCAAAGAAACATTTGGATGGTTTGGCATATAGTTGTTTCTCCTTTAGTAGTTGTAGCGCCTTGTCAACATGTTGCACATGATCCTCCCAGGACTTGCTATAGATTAGTATATCATCAAAAAATACTAAATTTTTTTTTTGAAGGAAGGTCTTGAAAATGGAATTCATCAACCCTTGGAACATGGAAGGTGCATTTGTAAGGCCAAAAGGCATGACCAAAAATTCATAATGGCCTTCATGAGTTTGGAATGTTGTTTTTGGGATATCTTCTTCCTTCATTCTAATCTAATGATACAATGAACGAAGATCCAATTTTGTGAAATAGATTGCTCCATGTAGTTCATCTAACAATTCATCAATGACAGGAATGGGAAACTTATCTTTGATAGTGATCTTGTTGAGCTCTCTATAATCTGGACACATACACCATGAGCTATATTTCTTGAATACCATTACCACTAGTGCAGAGTAAGAACTTTGGCCAGGTCTAATAATGCCAGCCTCTAACATTTCTTCAACCATGTGCTCAATTTCACTCTTATGGGCATAAGGGTATCTGTATGGCCTAATGTTAGGAGGAACATTCCCAGGAATTAGGTGAATTTCATGATCATGATTTCGAGTGGGTGTAAGACCTTTGGGAATATCTTCAAATACTTTGGAATGCTTATCAATGATCCCTTGGAGATATTGAGGAATATATGGCTTAGATGTTTGAACATCTAGTGATCATAGTTGTGCAATAACACCTTGATGCCCCTTTCTCAATAATTTTGTCATGCCATTAGAGCTTATCACCTTATTAGGTTTCCCTATGATACCTCTTAACTCAATTTCATTTCCTTCCAATGAAAATTTCATGAAAATTTCTTGAAAATTAAAAGCCACTGTTCCTAATGATTGTAACCATTGGATTCCTAGTACAACATCCGCACCACCCATGGGTATAGAAATCATTGGACTATTCATTACATATTCACCCATTGTAAGATTGATCTTATTGCATTTTCCTGAGCAATTGACAATTCCTCCATCTTCTATCATTACTTGAAACTCTAGTGTTGGATATACAAAGCAATTGAGAGATTTGGCTAATTTATAGTGAGTGAAATTATGAGTATTGCTATAATCAATTAGGACAATTACCTTTTTATTTTTGATGTATCCTTCGATCTTGAGGGTTTGAGGAGTGCTAATTCCATCCAATGCATTACTCGATATCATGGGAGTCAACTCTTTAGATGAAATTTCTTCTATGTTTTCATTTTGAGACGGTTCTTGTTCTTCTTCTTCTTCCTCTTCACAATCTATGTAGAATAATTTCTTCTCACCACACTTATGTCCCTTACTGTACTTGTTGTCACAATTAAAGCATAAATTTTTTTCTTTTCTTTCCTCCAATTGTTGAGGTGTCAACCTTGTAGGTTGAGTTGTTTTAGAAGAAAGAGCATTGTTCTCTCTATAGATGTTAGGATTGGTCCTTCTAGTAGCCATAGCCATATTTGTACTTTCAACATTTCTTGCCACTTTAAATGAATTCTCCAATGATTTGGGTTCCCAAAGGCAAACCTCATGTTGAATGTTATCCTTTAAAGTTCCTATGAATACATCATTCAAGTTCTTATCTGGAATATTTGTTACCTTTATATTCAATCTTTGGAATTTATCAATGTGCTCGGTAACTGAACCCTTTTGCTTGAGATTTATCAATTGGCTAAATAAGGTATTTCTCATTTTATCCTCTGTTAAGCCCTAATATTGGCTCATTACCCCTTAATTGGGGTATATTATATTAGTAATGTTATTTTATTTATGTCGGCTTTAGGCCATTAGTTGTAATTATACCTCCTAGTCTCCTATATATACCAAGGAGACATTTTCATTTTGAATCATCTTGTACTTGAACATTTAAGTGGGGTAAAAGGAGGTTTCCCCCTCGAATAGGATTATTATCTAAAATTATCTCTTTTTCAAGGCGTTGATTACTTTTCGCAAGGTTTTTCTATGCTATATTGATGTTTGGTTCTTAACATATGGTATTAGAGCTCAAGGTCTTAGGGTTTCGCTGTTGCATCTGAGACACTATGGAATTTTCATTGTAAATTTTTTTCTACAACGTTTCAGAAGGAATGGATTGGAGGATATTTATTATATGGATGAAGGTACGTTGGGTTCAAAATTCATCTCCTGAGGCCTTATACTTTCAGAGATATAGCCTATACAAGATAGGGTTCTGGAATCATTCTGAAATTAGTCATTGCGGAATTTTTTCTATAAAACATTTTCTGTAATGTTTCATACCCTGATCTCCAGAGGCCATTTACAAAACTTAGTAAGGTATCTGTGGTGAAATTTTTAGCTTCTGGGTCATCTTACATTTGTAGATACACCTTCTGTAATATAGGGTATCTAACTAGTCCTATTGACTAGTCTCAAGAAGGTGTTCTAGGTAAAAAATCATAACTTCTTGCTAGAGTATCCAAATTGAGTGGGACTGGTTTCATTTAATCGTGGACAGTTTGTAGTATTTTGGGTGTGAGTTTTAGAATTTGATATCAATTATTTTGTGTGGGGCATGCTATACAAGTGAGATCTCCTGGAAAGGTAAAAAATCGACAAGTTGTGAGGAAGTTACCGTAAATTCCACTTGGCACATCCAATTTTGATCAGACCTATGACATTATAGAGAAGAAATATCATAGAACTACCTAAAAGAAAGTTTCATACCTAGAAGGGCCGAAACTTGGGAGATAGAATAGAATAAATATTGTCTAGAAGAACCGCCTCAAAACCACTATTCAAAAGTGATACTTGGCCAACATGCCACCAAAAAAGGGACCTTCTACACCAAATAAGTCTCCAGAAAATCCTGATTGGACTCTTGATGAAGGTGAAGAAATGCATAGGGACATAAATGAACTACAAAAGAAGATGGATTCAATGGAAGCTAAGTTGGATACTAAGATGGATTCAATGGAAGCTAAGATCATGGAAGTATTGAAAATTTTCGTAACAGAGAAGACACCCGAAAGTGAAAATGCATCCCATGAAATTCATGATGAGGACACAAGGAAGGTGAATCAAGAATGGTGAAACTCCAACTTTGGTTTGAAGACCAACCACGTTCCTAAGATTGATATGAGGAAGTTTGATGGCAAGGACCCAATCACATGGATACTTTAGATGGAGCAATTTTTTGATCTCCATAATGTGCCACATAAACAAAAGGTATGAATTGCTTCTTTATATTTAGAACCTAATCAATTTGTTTGGTATCGATGGCTTTGTTCTCGCAAATCACTCATCACTTGGACAATTTTCAAGGAAGAAATGATAACACACTATGAGGATACAAGGAGCAATACCTTATTTAGCCAATTGATAAATCTCAAGAAAAAGGGTTCTATTACCGAGCACATTGAGAACTTCCAAATATTGAATATAAAGGTAACCGATATTCCAAATGAGCACTTGATTGATGTATTCATAGGAACTTTAATGGATAACATTCAACATGAGGTTCACCTTTGGGAACCCAAATCATTGGAGAATGCATTTAAGGTGGCAAGAAATGTTGAAAGTAAAAATATGGCTATGGCTACTAGA
>ML778310.1:726509-741291 GCA_009831015.1 Picea engelmannii
TATAAACTTATATTAATAATTATTTTTTCATTCTCCTTGAAATAAGTGTCAATATAGGAAGGACATGGAAATTCTAAAAGAGTCTTTTTCTAGAGCCTAGTAAGAATTACGTAAAATTTTAATGATCCATACTTATCTAAAAGTATAGAAACCTTCGTCAATTTTACTAATTCTTAAAATACTAATTATAAAATGTTGGCTGATATTGTTTTTTAATAAATGATTCATAAAGTCTGTATAAGAGTAAAAAATTGTGAAACCATTTCATCAAAAGTGTATAGATAAAAACATATTATTATTCTCTATATTTATTATTTTAAATTTAATTGAATAAAATTGATATATTATAATAATTGAATAATATAAATTAATAAAATATTTGGAAAAAATAAATATCAATAAAATATAATCATTGTGATTTTAGTAAACAATTATATTATAACTTTGTCTTGTAATATTTGAATAATAAAAATTAGAAAACTAGCATTATTATTACATCATCAACATTATTATTAGTGAATAATTATGTTATAATATTATTATTATAATATATGAAAAAGATAAATATTCAAATCCCTATCATTTCACTCATCATATTTAAGTATTTTTGTTTCTAAACATGTTTAATCAACATATTGTATCTTGTTGGACAATAGACAATTCACCTTGAACAATAGTTAAACATTATATGGCATTAATGGTTATAACTTTTTTTAATAGAAATCTGAATTAAATGCTTTCATAAAAGTAAAGTTAAACATGATATGGGAACTATAAATTTAAATGACTGATACATATCAAATTTCACTTAAAAACAGAGAAATCATTAACAATGTTCATCATTAGCATACTCATATTACATTTTATAAATAAGACAACAACAACAACCACAAGATTATTTGAAAATTTCATAATATATATGAGCGATACATATGAATATACATGTCAAACATACATCTCAACAAAATATGCAATAAAAATTTCATATATAGATCTCCAATCAAATATAAAAAAATAAGTATAAATGTCAGTCAATACCACTACTAGCTAGGTTCACCACTAGAGCTAGGTGTATCAGTGCCTCTACTACTGGAGGTAGAGCCTTTATCAAGAACAACTATCTTATAAACAATTGTAAAAAAAATGCACTATAAAGTGTCTCTATATCAATATCATGAATATGTGCATGAACATTACCCAATGTGATCATAGTTTCCAAAGAATCAAAAGTTTGTTACACATGTGGAGGAAAAGGAGGAGGAGGATTGATGGATGATGAAACACATGTACTAGGAGAACGACAATGATTGGTGGATGGTGACACAAGAACAAGAGGAGGGGGATGATCAATAGAATATGGTAATGCATGTGGAGGAGAATCAAGATGAGGAGGAGGGGGAGGAGGAGGATCATACGTGGATACAAGTTCAGACACATAAGGAGGGTGAAAATGAGGAGGAGGAAGAGGAGGATTGGATGTGGATGCAGGTTTAGACACATGTGGAGGGGAAAAAATAGGATTGGTAGATGTTGCATCTTAATCATGTGGAAGAGAATTAGGAGGAGGAGGGGGACCATGTGGTTGAATAGAGGATGTGGATGGCTCTGGAGATGATCTAGATGTAGTGGGATCATGAGCACCACCCCTTAACATATCAATGATGTTGACAACACCAAAAACATGACACATCAACATCGTCATATCACGAGGAAAATGACTTCATGTAATATATATCTCCTATACCCATAATATTTCTCTAGGGGGTATAGGTGCCACTCCATGAATAGTCATGACATGGGATCATTCACCACCTCTATCCAGACTCTTGTATTCGAATTGAATGGAGTGTGGGGTCTTTGTACTACTCGAGGATGGTCCTCTACCTCCTCCATCATCTCATCCTCATGTTGGGGAGGCACATCCCCAATATATGTGTCAATATATGCAAAACAATAGACAATAATAATAAGATAATTCAAACAAAATGCTACAATAAATTACATGTACATTACATAAAAAATATGCAAATAGATTGATAAAAACATAACGATAATATTACTTCTCTCATCTGGTGCCTCCTCTACTGTAAATTAGATGTTTGGACATCCTCTCCAATGTATTCCCATGTATGAGTACTCTACAATATTGAGGACATGATCATCCTCGCTAGACAATAAATCAAATACCTCCTTTCCCACCGGAGTAATGGGAAACTCAGACTAGCCTCTATTTGGAATCAACTTCCCCCACATGTGCATACACATATAAAAAATAGGCCTAGCAGGAAATTAGGGTATCGTTGGTTGAGTAGCATGAACCTTCTAAAAAAGAAGTGTATACAACCCAAGCACGAATGGGAAGAATATTGTCCTAGAAAAAATAGAGAGATAGTGATCTAATGCATAAAAAAATTGTCTCAAAAACAAATCCTCCCATATAATCAACTAGGGCTCCTACAGTAAACTATCTACATAATACAACATAGAGAAACTATGTGCTTCCCATTAGAGTTACACTATGACAATGACGAGACCATATGACATATGCACCTAATGTAATGTCTTTGAAATGCACCTATCCAGAGCTAACCACCATGAACCTAGAACTTTGAAGATGAAAAAATACTTGGAATGATATATCTCTAAAAATATGCTAGTCTAGTATCTCCTAGACAACCTAGTGATGAAATATACATCCTCCTCCATGGGATTAAACCAAATATTGGGATCGACCCTAAACCCCTGTATCGCATGATCCCAACGACGGATCAACTATTGTACCAATGAAAAGCCCCCCCAAGGGATGTACCCTCTTGATAAAAATTTAGGAGGCCAATATCCATCAAAAGGTCATGTTTCTGAGATGAAAGAGGGAGAGTGTACAAATCCATATCCCTCTCATTAGCATCCCACTCACACATAAATGTGTGCATCTTGACCTGTTGTCGCTCCACCTTCACCTCATATTGTCATCATCGTCTCTGATTCACACAAAAATATTGTTAGGAACATATATACATGTTAATTTTTAAGTTATTATTAGAGTTCTTTCCATTTCACTAGATAAAAATAGCATAATATATGATCATTGAGAAATACACAATCACAAGAGACACATCATTTATCCTGGGAAACTCTCATGTGGGAGAAATCCCAACAAAACTTCTTTATTATAGATAGCCATGACAATGCCAAGAGATAACTCAAACAAATACAAAAAGTCCTCTCCCAAGAATGCACCTCTCTCTCTCTCTCTCTCTCTCTCTCTCTCTCTCTCTCTCTCTCTACAGCTCTGAAACTTGATTCTCAATGAACAAGTGAGTGTGTGTCTAAATGAGGCATTAGCCTCCTTATTTATACAACTCTGACACGTGTGGACAAAGGTATCTCTTCACTGGAAGGGCCAACTTCTTCTTCTAGGTGGTTATAACCACCTTTAATATATTATGGAGGCGACTTCTTATTCTACCTATTACAATTATGTTTTGACCAATCCACAAAAGGGGATTCGTCTTTTACAGTAGACAACATGATCAATCCACAATAAGGGATTGATCTAATGAACAATACAACAATAATAATTAGAAAACACTTTGCAATTACATTATTTCAACACTCCCCCTTAACAAGAAGGGTATTCTACAACAACATCATGCAAGAGAGAGGATAGCATTATCAACATCATCTTGGAACACTAACTAGCATATCTATAAATCATAGGAAGTTTTATGATCATCAACACAACATAGAGGCTGGAGCATCATCAATAGAGCATGGAGTTAGAGTAGCATCATCATCCTCATTGGTATGAGGCTAAGGTAACATCATCACCATTTTCAGCATTAAAGCTGAAATAACATCATCATCAACATCTTCAGCAAGGACTCAAGAGCTTAAGTGGCTTCATCATCATCAATTGCATTGACATGAATTAGTATAACACTAATACATCCTCATCATCAATAACAACACAAGTCTGATACAACATCAAAAGCAACAATATCATAGCACAAAGGTTGGAAACACATCATCACAGCACGAGGCTGGCAACACAACATGAGGCTAGCAACACATCATCACAGCACAAGGCTAGCAACACAGAATGAAGCTGGAAACACATCATCATAGCACGAGGCTAGAAACACATCATCATAGCACGAGGTTGGTCACATCATCACAACACGAGGCTGGTCACATCATCACAGCATGAGGCTGGCACACTACACAACAATTAAGATGGAATCACAATACTAGACTGGCTTTACATCACAACAATTAAGATGGAATCTCAGTATTAGGATGGATTTACGTCACATCAATTAAGTTGGAAGCACAGAACTAGACTGGATTTACGTCACAACAATTAAGCTAGAAACACAGTGCTAGGAATATCTCAACACAACAATTAAGCTGGAAGCACAAAACTAGACTATATTTACGTCACAACAATTAATATGGAAGCACAGTGCTAGGCATATCTCAACACAACAATTAAGCTAGAAGCACGGAACTAGACTGGCTTTACATCACAACAATTAATATGGAAGCATAGTGCTAGGCATATCTCAACACAACACTACTCCCCCTTTCGAGGGATGTCCTTTTGGAATATACCAAGCTTATATCGAAAGGGCTCAAACTTTACATGAGATAGAGGCTTGGTCAACACATCGACAACTTGTTCATCCATGCTAACATATTGGAGCTTTATGGCTCCTCTCTGCACCATGTCATAGATGTAATGATATCGTATATTTATGTGCTATGACTTGTCATGAAATACATGATTCTATGTCATCTTTATGTAGCTCTGGTTGTCACATAGGATCGTGGTTGCTTCCATCTCTAGGTCGAATAGAATGGTCAACAAATTTCGAAGCCCTATAGCTTCATAGCTGGCAGAACATGCAACAATGTATTATGCTTCCACTATACTGAGAGCAATGATGGATTGCTTCCTACTCTTCCATGAGATCATGGTTGATCCCAAACTGAAACAACATCCTGAAGTGCTCTTCATGTTAGAGACACTTCCAACCCAATCTGAATCAGTGTACCCACTCACTATAAAATCATGATCTCCATCATAGCTGAGACCACAATCTAAAGTACTCTTAAGGTACCTCATCACATGTTTTGTAGCAACTAGGTGAACATGTCTGGGTTCTACCAGAAACTGACTCAAAGTGTTCATGGAAAAACAAATATATGGTCTATTGTTCGTCAGGTACATCAACAATCCAATGATCTATCTATACAGTGTGGCATCAATCAATTCTAACAAAGTGTCAACCAGCAGTTTCAGCTTCATTTCCATGGGTGTATTCATGGACTTGCACTCCAACATGTCGAATCTCTTCAGGATTTTGACTGCATACTTCCCTTGGATAAGGAAGATTCTCTCTGGGCTCTGCCATACCTCAAGACCTAATAAATAATTCTTTAGGCCAAGGTATTTTATCTCAAATTCTAAAGTGAGCTTCTTCTTACATTCAGTGATTATTTTTTCTTCTCCAGTTAAGAATAAGTCATCCACATACAACAACAATATCACCGACTCATCATTCATAACCTTGAAGCAGAGGTTAGAATCATCTTTACTCTTGGTAAAGCCCAATCTCATCAGGAAACTGTCAATTCTGCGATATCAAGCTCTAGGAGCTTGCTTCAACATGTACAGATCCTTCTTCAACTGGAAGACATGAGTCTTCAATCTTCAAATCAATTTTCTCATTACATTGTACCAATCTGGTACACTTTCTCAGCTGCAACTCAATCTGCACAATCATGTGCTAGTTCTATGTGATTTCTGCAAGGCACTATTTGTCTCATTGTTTGGGAGTATGTCCTCTACTCTTTCTGCAACTGTTCCTTCTAGAATATGGGACTCTGCACATGTAGTTTCTCTGAGGTTGAGAATGATTTCTTCATTCTCACTGTGGCTGCTAAAATCTAAGAGTAACTCCTCTTATTTTATCACAACAACAGTTTCATCTGAAACTGAGAGTGGCTCAATAAATGATATTAAGGATAGCTCTTCTTCTTTCATGGGGCTAATGCTATCATAGTCATGTCTTCATGACCCAACTTATGTACTAATCCAACTGCCACTCATATTTTAAATATGGGGATTTCTCCCCCTGCATCTCATACTATATATGAATCATGATTGTTCTGGTTGTTTTCATAAGTATCTTGTCATAGTTTTCTCCCCTTTGCTGGGAGAATCCTATGGACATACTTTAGGCTTTGTACATTTGCAACATAGTTGATCTATATAGATCAATATTGGAAGTCAATACTAACCTCTCTTCTAGTCTCATGGAAGAATCCATATCCTAGTCTTTCTCACTGGCTTCCTTCTTTGTCACTAAAACAAGGGAATCTTCCCAGGAGATTTCATATCTTCTAGAAGTTTTTGAAGCTACGATCTAGTCTTCCCACAACATCTGTCTTCTAGTCTTGGAAGTTGTCTCTTCATCCAATCCTTTATGAGATCAGGATTACTCTCGATTTCTTCTGAGTCTACAAGGACTTCATCAACTCTTACAGGGTACACTTGGTGTTGAATAGCAAGTCTAAATATGAAATACTAAGTCAGGCTTCAAACGAGGTCTACTTCCCGTTCTAATGTTCAATCATTTTGGAGCCTTCTTCTCCTTTCGATTAATCTTCATATGAGATACTTTGAATCTCAAGAGATAGATTATTCTTCATCTTCTTTGGCAAATGAGTGTATATGGTCATGTACATAGTCTGATTCATGTCTCATATAATATGTTTCCTTCTGCAACCTTCACTATAGCTTCCTTAGGGTTATCACTTGTGACCTAAAACAAGGTCAACAAAACAACAAGAAAGAATAATATCCTTTTGATAATAATAGATAAAGCAATATCATGAATAATCATCACAGTAGCTCCTTTAGAGCTATCACTCATGGCTTGTCTGAAGAAAAGATAAAAAATAAGAGATACACTATGAAATGAGGTCAACACTCTTATAGTGTTGTGATCGAACATTCCTCCATGGAAACCTGGAACTAACACACAAGGTTTCTCCTAGAGGAGGTGTTAGTTGTATCAGGAAAATGATTACATTAAGTATTTGCCTCTATATGCTCACATCCTACCAAGTATAATACCTTACAAAGACTATTATCTCAACTATAGTGGTTACTTGTAAAGGGGTAGTCATCAACTTGTCATGTGTAACTTTGAATCTTATCAACTTGATTAATCAAATGTGGGACCTAGAGCCTTGTCCTCAAGAATGAGTGTTTGATTTTCTTCCAAGTTTCCTTCACTCAATATGACGAGTGCTTTCTTCAACCTGTTTTCTAAACTAAGTCAATACGCTATCTTGAAAGAAGGTTGGGTTAGAGGATAAGCTCTATGATCTCAACGTTTTAATCCATCTAATACCTTGACGTAGATTTTGATCAAAGGTTAGAATGATGGTCATAGCTACAACATGAAACACTGATCAAAATAATGTCATAACAAATATATGCATATTAGAATAATCACACCTAGGTCGCATCATTCTTCTAAATGTGTTGGATCTTGAGATCCTTTTGGATCTATGGCAAGAGATCCCTTCTCCTGCAAATACCCTTTAAAGCTTAATCATTTAAACATGTGTGAGTACATACCTATGATGATACTTTTAGGTAGAGGCAGCATCTGGTAGTAGCGGTAATAATTACCAACTCTTAAGAACTTCAAGGGTGACTGCAATTGGTACTAAGTCTGCAATTGCAACTGATACTGCAACTACAACTGGTTCTGAGACTGCAACTGCAACTACAACTTAGGGTTTTATGAGGAAACCCTATTTTTTCAAACTTTTAATTTTGAAATTATGATGCAGGGGATAGATGTGCTGAGCTGAGGTGAGTAAGCTAGTGCAATCAGATTTATGAAAATCCAACTTTTACCCCCTCAAACTACACTAGCGGATTTATGGACTGGTGCTTCTGGTTTTCTAGTAATTTTGGTACTCTGGTACTTCTGGTACTTTGGTTTTCTAGTACTTCCGGTACTTTTTTAAAACTAGGGTTTCATTTTCCGGGAGATCTAGCCACTGAAAAGTTGCGTTGAGGATGTCAAAGTGATCCTTGAGGAAGGGAACACTTTTCTAGATGGTTTTGGGGCTAAAATACTTCATCAACAAAAATCCATAATTTGCATGTACGACAATAGTGACGTTTTTCACTTTCTCTTGTGAAAGATTCTCTCTACATCTTAGCTCTGATACCATGTTAAGGTTTAAGCTATTATTAGAGTTATTTTCATTTCACTAGATAACAATATCATAAGATAGGATCATTGAGAAATACACAATCACAAGAGACACATCATTTATCCTGGGAAACCCTCATGGGGGAGAAAAGCCAACAAAACTTCCTTATTATAGATATCCAATACAATGCCAAGAGATAACTCAAACAAATATAGAAAGTCCTCTCCCAAGAATGCACCTCTCTCTCTCTCTCTCTCTTCTCCAACTGTAGCTCTGAAACTTGCTTATCAAAGAACAAGTGAGTGTGTCTCTAAATGAGGCGCTAGCCTCCTTATTTATACAACTCTGGAACGTGTGGACGGAGGTGTCTCTTCACTGGCAGGGTCGACTTCTTCTTCTAGGTGGTTATAACCACCTTTAATATATTCTGGGGCCTCTTTAATATATTATGGGGCCAATTTCTTTTTTTGCCTATTACAATTATGCTTTGACCAATCTACAAAAGGTGATTTGGCATTTTACAATAGCCGACATGATCAATCCGCAATAGGGGATTGATCTAATGAATAATACAACAATAATATTTAGAATACACTTTGCAGTTACATTATTTCAACAATACAAATAAATTCATCCACGACCCTTTGCTTAGAATAAGTATCCCACCAGTCTTTAACATGGGGAACGACCTTGAGGAGTGAAAAAGGGATCTTTTCCCTATCGAAAAAATTGTGGACCAAAAAATATCCTTCAAACAGATTCAACCATTTATATACAACATCCACATCTATCAGTCCTTCAAATAATGGAATATCAAAATTTACCTATACCTTGAAGGGTGTTACATGGTCACTTGATGAAGATGATTCTCACGTGGTCAATCATCAAAGGATCCGCACAAAGTTGTCCATCATTTCATTCCTTTTTCGCGTGAGGGATTCCTAGAGAAAAAATTTAATAGGATCTCCTACTCCATCATCTTTCTTTTCCTCTCCCATGGGTTGTTGTCAGGCTCGGTGTGACCAATCTGGTAATGGCTCGATTGTTTCGAGTCCCAACTTCTTATACCCAGATCTTGTCAGGGACATGCATGAAGAAAAATAAATGAAGAGCAGACTGCTTTAATACCACTGATCTGGATTTTGGAGAAGAACAAACTGATTAATAGACTAAATACAATAAACATGGAGATATGGAGAATAAAACAAATATTCAGTGAACAATATATTCTATTAAATAATGAAATAGGTCGAAACTGTAAAAGTGCATAACTGAAAATTGCTCGAATGGTGGTAGCCATATCTGAGAAGAGATCTAGCTTATACGTGTATCCATCTGAGAATAATGGATTACAATGAGGCTCGATAGGCATTTTTAATATTACTCATGAATTCCAAAACCCTATACATCCAAAAACCTAACCCTAAAAGGTGAAACGCCAAAATTCATGTGGGCCCTATAGTTACGTTGGTGTAATTTGGTACCTCAACTTTCTAGGGCTGTAACTTTTGCATACGACCTTTGTTTTAGGCACGTAATAGCCCGTTGGAAAGGCCCAGAGAAATACACATTCTACCATCAAACTTTGACTCTGTCTATAGTTTGATTGTGGTGAGGCAAAAAAACAATGTTTAGGGCCCCAAAACAGCCCCGAAAGTACAGCAAGATGTGCTAACATGAAAACATACACAATAATCCAGTTGGATTAGGTGAGAGGCCACCTGTAATCACCTGGAGGATGTGTGGGGCTTTTGACAGCTCCAAAAGTCTATAAACCACAATTACAAAGTAGTACAAAAGAACGTGTTGAACAAAAATGGACATGAGGAGCCAGATATAATAGGTGGGTGGCCACCAATATCCACTTAGACTAGTAGCTCCTCTATTCTATCATGGAAACAGATTCATCTAAGAGTGGCTTAGTAATTGATATCAAAGGTATCTTTTCCTCTTTCATGGAGGTAAATCAATATCAAATACATGGAATTCTCCCCCTAAATCTCATACTGTATCGGAATCATGGTTGTTCTGGTTGTCTTCATGAATAGTGGAAGTATTTCTTCGATTACTGGAGAAAGTGTCTCATCATAGTATTTTCCCTCTTGTTAGGAGAATCCTTTGGACACAAATCAGGATTTGTAAATCTTTATACTATTATCTACAACATGCTTGATCTATTAGATCAATCTTGGAAGTCACCAATGACTTCCTTTCTAGTCTCATGGAAAAATCCATATCCCAATCCTTCTGACTAGCTTCCTTCTCTATCACTAAAATAAGGGAATCATCCCAGGATATTTCATGTCTCCTAGAGGTCTTTGAAGCTACGATTTAATCTTCTCAAATCATGGCAATTGTATACCAGTCCTAGAAGATGTCTCATTTTCCCATCAGATCCTCTCTGAGATCACGCTCACCCCGAGTCTTGATCTCTTCTAATTATAAAAAGACTTCATAGTCTCAACATGATTCTGAGTCATACTTCATATGAAAAGTTGAGTTAGACTTTAAAAAAATTATGCTTCCTATCAATATGACTTCATTATTGACCAAGTCTACTGTGAATTCTATTATAATGTTTGGTCATCTTTGGAGCCTTCTGCTCCTTACTATCAATCTCCAAAGTAGATTATTCTTCATCTTATTTGGTACATGGATGTATACGGTCATGTATACAACTTGGATAGTCTGCTCCATGTCCCATTTAATATGTTTCCTCCTGTAACTGTCACTATAACTTCCTCAGGGTTATTACCTGTGACCTGCAAGGAACAAGAACAACAAGGGAGAAACACTAGACAAGAATAATACTCTTTATAATAATAATAATAAAACAAAAGAAACAACAATCGTCACAACAACTCCTTTATGGATATCACTTGTGACCTTCCTGAAACAAGGGTAAAAGGTAAGAAATACAATAATAAGAAATGAGAGAAACACTCTTCTTGTGTTGTGATCAATCATTCCTCCATGGTAACCTAGAACCAAAACAAGAAGTTTATCCTAGAGGAGATGTCATCTATATCTGGAACCTGGAGTCTTATCCTCAAGAATGAGTGTTTTTTATTTTCTTCCTATTCTCCTTTGCTCAAGATGACAAGTATTCTCTTCAACCTATCCTTTTTATTGAGATAATATGCTTTCTTGACATAAATCTAAGTTAGATAATAAACTCTGTAATATCAACTTTAATCAATCTCATACCTTGACTTTAATTTTGACCAATGGTTAGTATGATGTTCATAACAAATAGATGCATATCAAAATAATTGAACCCGAGGTGCATTATTCCTATAAATATTTTGGATCTAAGATCCTTCTAGATATATGATTGTTATTTAGATAAAAGATCCTTTCTCCTTCAAACACCCTTTAAAACTAATATTTTAAACATATGTAAGTACATACCTCTGACAGTATCGGTAGGTAGTGGCACCATTTGAAAACAACGATAATAATTAACAAACCTTTAAAAAAATCAAAGGTGATGCCACTGGTCCAAATAAACTGGCGTGAAGGAACTAGTACTGCAACTGCAACTTAGGGTTTTATGAGGAAACCCTAATTTCTCAAACTTCATTTTTTTGAATTCTGATCTAGGGACTAGATGCATTGGGATGACGCGAGTTTGTTGGAGCTGATTATTTCAAAAAATTCCAATTTTTACCCCTTGAAACTTGACCTGTGTAATTATGGACTGGTACTTCTGGTACTGGTTATGGTTTCCTGGTTTTCTAGTTTTTTGGTACCAACCAAAACTAAGGTTTGACTTTCCTGAGAATATGGCCACTGGAAAAGTCTACTCAAGCTGCCAAAATATGTGTTAGGGAAAGGCACACTTCCCAAGATAGTTTTTGGTCAAAAATTCCTCTTCGGTAAAAATCCCTAATTTCCTTGTACGACAATTGTGACATTTTTAGATACCTAGTGAAAGGTGATCTATTTATTCAAGCTCTGATACCATGTTAATTTCTTAATGTTGTTATTATATTCTTTCCAAATTACATGAGAATTCAATGCATTTCCAAAACAATAGCATAAAGAGGATCATTAAAAGAAACATAATCACAAGGTACGCAACATTTTATCCTGGGAAACCCTCATGGGAGAGAAAACCTGGAAAAAACTTCCTCAATAATAGATTTTCAATACAATGCCAAGAATAAGACCAAAACACCAAAAATAAACTAAGACTTAGCATGTGCCTCTCTTCTCCTTCCTCCTGCAACTACAACTACCTTCAAGATATGTGCATTAGATGAGTGAGTGTGAGTGTGTTTAAGTGAGGCACCACCCTCACACATAAATACTAGTTGAGGAGGTGTTAGGGTTATGTCTCTTCAGTTATTAGGTCCAAATTCTTCTAGAAGTGGTTAAAACCAATTTATAAACACTAGGGCTGACTTTACAAATACGACCATACAAATATGGTTTCACCAACCCACAAAAGGGGATTTAATCTTATACAAGACCCGACATGATCAATTCGCAAAAGGGGATTTGATCTATAAGATAATAACTCAAATTTAATTAGAATATTCTTTGAAGTTACAATATTTCAACATTTATCAGGTATCTTCTATCCCCGAGGAGGCATGGTTACACCATTGAGATGAAATGAAAATTCATGTTAATTTCCAAAATTTTGAAATTTGTGGAATCCACCAATGGAGCTATACAAGTTAGTGTAGAGCACCAGAAATAAAGTGTTTTAGGAAGAAAGGCGAGCATTGGTCCTTTCTTGAGAGTTTGGAAGAAGGATATGAATTGTAACAATGGAAATTGGTTTGGTAATTTTTTGTTTTTAACCCTATCACGGTGCACTTGATGACAATTAGGTGCATTGATGAGTAATGTTCAACGACACCGGTGCAATTGTTTTGGTGTGTTTATTTTTCTTATATATTATGGCAGTGCATTTTAAAAATGACGTGTTGGGTGTTATGTTTCTGGTACACCCCCGTGTGATTGGTTAAACTTGGTGAATTTCTAGGTTAAATTTTATATATAGTTGAATTGTGGTGCCCTTGATGACAATTAGATGCACCGGTGTGTAATGTTCAACGATACTAGTGCAGTTTATTCAGCTCATATAATTTTATTATAAAGTATGGTTGTGCTACTAGAACATGGATGCATCGATGCTTTATTTTTCATGAATTCATCGGTGTGTATATACCTTAAAGGCACACCGAGAAAAAAACCATCGCAAAAACCATTGGTCACCCACCTCCACTAACAACATCTATTATAAACATCTAAGGGATTAATTTTTCGGGGAGGTTTTGTAAAAGGTTCTGTAAAACCTTTGCAATAAGTTGTTCTCCTTGTAGTGACCAAAAAATTGTGATGGCCATATCTTGTCCAAATGGTTTTCTTGATATTATATTCTTCTATGATTCTCACATGATAGTAACTTGACCTTGGGTTAATCTTGGAAAATATCATTTCTCCTTTTAGTTGATAAAATAGATCATCAATCCTTGGTAGGGGGTACTTGTTCTTTATGGTATCTTTATTCAACTAAGTTAAATCAATGCACAACCTTAGGGTTCCATGCTTCTTCTTCACAAAGACAACTAGGTAACTTGAAGGTGAGACACTTGGGCATATGTACCCCTTCTTCAAAAATTGTTCTAGCTTCATTTAGAACTCTTTTAAATCTGGTGTGCTCATTTTGTAGGGAATCTTGGACACCGGGGTAGCTCTAGCAATCAATTCAATAGAGAAGTCAATGTATATTTTTGATGGAAATCTATAGAATTCCCCAAAAACATCTTCATGTCCTTCAAGACTGGATAATCTTCAATATTTGTCATGTCATCCTTAGTTGATTATTCCATATTTCTTGCATAATCTTTCACCCTTTTCTAAAACCTCTTTTTAGCTGCAATATTGAAATCTCTTTGATGGATATAGGCCTTGGAATACCTTTAACTATCCTTAATATCCCTTCCTCATCAAGGCATGTGAAATCCTTGTTGTACAAATATAGGACATCATGATGTTTGTTGTAACTTCCCCAACATCGAACTAGGCTATGCCACATAAAAATTTCAAACTGTATACAAAATTAAAACATATACACACTGAAATTATTGCGAAACTTTGTATATAAAAATTTAAACAAAAAAATGCATTCTACAAATGCATAGAATCATACAAAATAATAATAAAAATACACATGCAGCATACATAGGAAAAACCCATAAAAATAAATGCATAAATAATAATGTATCATGTAATTTAACACACAATTGACACTTATCTTGGTAAAAATATCACCAACTGCATGCATAACTTCCATGAACCTCCTAGCCTTAGACCATGTTGCTCATCACTCTCATTAATGGGTCACCCCCGATCTGGGACTAAACTGTTCGACAACACATGTATTCCAACAGAGGACGAACACCTTCAGTAACCACTCACATAACTAGATCAAAGATCAACACACCGATGTTTTCACGTGGTAAAACCCCTACGGGGAAACATCCACGGCCCCAGCCAACGCGGCTACTTGGAGCAGTTTATT
>ML778310.1:780123-827275 GCA_009831015.1 Picea engelmannii
AGTTTTTTTCTTTGTTTTTCACCATTTTGTTAGGTCATAAAATTTCTTAGCTCATATGTTTTTAATATGGTCAATATAACAATACTTTTAAGAAATTATTTATGTTTCATTCAATGTAACTTGTATTTACTTGTTTATTATTACAAGTAAAAAATTATAAAAAAATGACATTGAATTTTTAAAGTATATTGTGATATTTTAATGGCATTATGTATTACCTTGTGCTTTGCGTGATAATAACATTTAAAAAGTAAACATTTAAGGGTTTCTTTTATGATTGTGTTTACAGTAATGATGAGTTCTTTTACCACATTATAAAAATGTGTCATTTTCATACCCCAATTTTAGAATGGGTGCTACCGATAGCAGTAATTTTCATTTTGATGGTTGATTTTGAGGTTTTGGTTTTAATGGTACCAAGTGATAAAAATACGATTTCAAATGATCTCAAAATTTAATGTTTTGAAAAGAAATAAAAAATAAAAAAAAATCTTATTTGTTTTTAGGTGTTGATTTTAAGGTTTTTCTGAGCTACTATCTAAGTTTTGAAGTCCATGTTTGAAAAATGTTGTAATTTTGACCTTGTTTTAAAAATGGTGCTACCGGTAGCACCACTTTTTGATTCGGGGGTTGATTTTGATGTTTTTTATGCAAAAATATGGTTTTTTCGGGCCAGAGTTCTCGTTTTGAGGTCACAACTCTCATTAAATTGGTAACTATGTTTTTTGCTTAAGAATCTATATGCATTGCTTTACTTCATAGATTTAAAACTTACATGTGGTATCAGAGCTCGTTTTTGGCTTCAGAGGGAAGCCTTTGTTGTTGATTGTTTGTCTCGGTCTTAATAGATCAATTTTATCTTAGTTCTGTGATAAACCTAGGTTTAGTGGGAGATTTTTCAATGGAGATTCAAGTGTAGAAAGAGGAATGGAGAGATCTTATAGAATCGAGATAGAGAAGCTCAATGGTAAAAACATTGAGCTATGGAAGCTCAAGATGGAGGACCTTCTTGTAGACAAAGAATAATGGATCGTTGTGGATCCTGGTACACAACCTACTGGCACACAGTTGACTGGTACACAACCTACTGGTACACAACCTACTAGTACACAAACTACTAGTACACCACCTATTGGTATGTCGAAGGAAGATTGGGAGAAGTTGGATATAAGAGCAAGGAGTATTATTCAACTCTGCCTGGTAGATTTAGTGTTTTTGAATGTCTCGGGAGAATATATAGCCAAGGAACTATGGGATAAGTTAGGGAATTTGTATCAATCAAAGTCCCCGGTAAACAAGTTGTTTCTTCGAAAGAAGTTGTATCATCTTAGGATGGAAGATGGAGATTATGTGATAGAACATCTAAATGCCTTAGTACTCTAGTAAGTCAACTTGTCTATGTTAATATTATGATTGCAGAAGAAGATAAGTGTATTACTTTGTTATGATCTTTGTTAGAATCTTGGGATAATTTGGTTGTAGCAATTGGTAGTACCACTCAATCTAGATTTAAGTATGAAGATGTAGTTGCATCCTTGTTATCTGAAGAGATGAGGTGGAAAATCATGGATGGTTATAGAACATATGCTTTATCTGTAAGAGGTCGTACCCAAGACATGAATCCCAGTAAGTCTTTGGGGGGTAGATATAAATCTATAGGTAGATCTAAGTCTCCAGGAAAATCTTTGAGGAAACGTTGGAACTGTGGTAAAATAGGGCATTATAAGAAAGATTGCAAGTCTAAGAAGGTTGATAAACCAAATGGATCTGATAGTACCTCTTCCACAGAGGAAAAAACCTCCACTGAAGAAGGAGGTGATGTTTACATGGCATCTATAGGTACACATGCAGACCGTGATGTATGGTTGATCGACTCAGGTGCGTCATACCATATGACCACTCACAGGGAGTGGTTCTCTAAATATGAAAAATATGATGGTGGTGATGTATTCCTAGTAGATGAACTGATAGCCAAAATCATGGGACATGGAAGGGTTAAGTTGCTGCAAAAATATGGAAGGATTAGAACTCTCCCTGGGGTTCTGCACATTCCAAAACTAGCCAGGAGCCTAATATCTGTAATCAAGTTGGATGATGCAAGAGTGGATACTGTATTTGGAAAGGGAATTTGCAAGATGGTACTAGGAACAATGGTGTTGATGAGGGGAGTTTGGTGTGGAACTCTGTACAAGTTGTTGGGAAGAACTTATACTAATGGGTGTAACAATTTTTTTGTCACTGAGTAGAGAAATGAAGGATACAAGACCGATATTGTCCCAGAAAAGAAGACCATGTTGTGGCAGCAAAGATTGGGGCATATTGGAGAAAAGGGCCTTCGAACACTACATGGTAAAGGTATGGTTGAAGGTATGTCTAATTGCACTCTAGATTTTGATTTCTGTGAACATTTCATATATGGTAAACAAAATCGAGTAAGATTCCCATCTGGTGCTACAATAGAAAAGGGGATCTTAGAGTTGATACATAGTGATGTGTTTGGACCTGTTCTTATTCCATCCCTAGGTAAATCTGTGTATTATGTTTCATTCATAGATGATTTCTCAAGGAACACATGGATTTATTTTCTTAGAAAGAAATATGAGATATTTGATCAATTTAAAGAGTTTAAAGCTCTGGTAGAAAATCAGACAGAGAAGAAAATAAAGGTATTGAGGATAGATAATGGTGGATAATTCTGCAGAAATGAATTCAAAGAATTCTGTAAGAAGTGTGGTATAGCAAGGCAGAAGACTACTCCATACACACCTCAACATAATGGAGTTGCAAAAAGGATGAATAAGACACTGATGGAAAAATCAAAGAGCATTCTCAGTGGTGCCGAGTTAGGACATGAATTATGGGCAAAGGCAGTGGGTACAACATGTTACCTGGTCAATCGATCACCTTCATCGGCGTTGGATGATAAAACTACACATGATGTATGGACTAGAAATAAACCCTCTCTTCAACATCTTAGAGTGTTTGGTTGTGATGATTATGTACATGTTCCAAAGGAAAATAGGAGTAAGCTGGATAAAAAGGTTGAAAATGTATCTTTATTGGTTATAAAGATGGTGTGAAAGGTTATAATCTTTGGAACCCATAAACCAAGAAGATTGTTTACATTAGAGATGTTGTTTCCAAATAGGAATTCCTACCAAGGCCAGAAGAACCTGAGAAAATAGAGTTGGAGTTGGATGGTGCAAAATATGAATCATCTGAAGAAGATGAAGTAGAAGAAGAAGAACCTCATACCCCAGTATTGAGGATATCAGTGAGGGAAAGAAGGAAACTAGAATGGTATAGTCCACCTAATTTTCATTCTAATTTTGCTTTATCTATTACTAATGATGATCCTAGAACTTTCGGGGAAGCAATTAATTCACAGGATAGTAAACTATGGAAGAAGGTCATGGTTGAACAAATGGATGCCTTAGATATAGTTGAGTTGCCAGCTGGAAGAAAAATTGTTGGTAGAAAATGGTTGTTTAAGAAGAAGCTTAATGCAAAAGGTAAACTGGAGAAATACAACCTGATAGCCTTGATGTCACAAGCTTCCTTTCGATGGATCTTGGCTCCAACACACACACTTTCTCAATCCTTGCATGAAGAAGATCAAATCCTCTTGATAGACTTTCTAGAGTCTCCAAGCTGTTGTTCAAGCTAAGTCCTTCACACAATTATTTCACCAATTCTCCAATGAATCTTGCTTAACCTTTTCCATGGGAATTCCCTCAATATATAGGAGAGAATGAGATAGTTACTTGGATAAGAATGATCCCAAAATATCAGGGAATCCAGTACAAGGATAACCATTCGAATGCCAACCCATTCTTCTAGAAGATTCCCTTCTAGAAATATTGAGAATTCATCTTTTCCATGCTTTAGGACAAGTTCGCACCCTGACTATTCAACACAGTGTGAGAAGTTCACACCCTAGCTTAAAACAGCCTGCGAGAATGGGTCATTCTCTCACCCAAATATATTAGCAGCCTATGAACCTTCTTCAAAAATGAGTTTTCTGGGAAGAGATGAAAGTAACTTTTCTTAGGAGAAAGTTTTTATGAAGAGCCTGAGTACACCATCATCAATACATCATCATGACGACCAAAATCATGGGTACGAGAAAGAAAGGAAAAGTAGCTATTTGGGGGGTACGAGATTTGACCCTCCATACTATCCTATTCACCATAGCTCAGATGGTTGGGAGTTCTAGTCCTCACATGGAGCTATAGAGTTACTTCTAGTATGCCATCTAGTGTACTGGACCTCAGGTTTTCAACTGGGCAGATGTTGTGCTGCATAGTATAAAAAAGTAGTTGACCAAATGCAGACAAGGCGACCTAAAGCAATTTGGGTAAGGATCTTTGTTGGTGTCCTTCTTCCTTGAGAGGGTTCCATTACTGAGACTACAGGTTGAGTGGAATTTACCGTCTCCTAGGGATCCAAGGATACTGAGATGGTGTCGGCTCATGGCCCAATACATAGCAGGATCGATCATCAAGTATGATGATACCTTCTTTGACTAGCTTCAACCACATATGTTGATGGTTGAAAACTATGCTTATGCCGGTCTGGATTTTCGAGGAGATCCGGATTTAGTACTGCCAGAGGATGCTCAGTGAGGGGAACTTCGTAAGAAGTACACACATTTTTTCCTTTTTAAATGTTTTATTTTTTTTTGTGAATTTTAATCATTTTCAAATTTTTTTTATATGTTCGTCCAAAGACTAAATACAAAATTCATTTTTGATGACACGGATGTTGGACCTTACCGACCTCCTGGTACTTCTCCCATTCAGTAGCGAGGAGAGGTAGTGACAACACCACAATATGCCAAGGATTATCAAGTAGTGGAACAAAATCTAGAGGGCCTGACCGCAGATATTCCAGACATGCCTCTTGAATAGGTTCCATGATGCGATTAGCGTCATACTGTAGGAGTGTTAGGATCCATGAGTCGACTACTCTGTAGAGTTGTCCGGGCAGTTGTGTGTTATTGTGAACGTCATCCATGACATCACTTTGTAGAAGCTATGAGCTTGATATTTTGACATTTTGGTCTTTGGAAAAAACTTTTTTGTAAAAAACTCTTTTGATCGTTATATATACGGATGGCTTCTACCGGTTTATCATGTGTTGTGTGAATATTGATGTGATTGATTTATAAATGATTCAAATTTATGTCTAATACATAGTTAGCCAATGCATCTATTAATGTATTTAGACATCTAGGAATATGTTGATATTCAATGTAATCAAAATAACGTTCCAAGAGGCGAATTCGCAGATACACCTGTAACAATGTAGGACTTCGAATAGAATAGACATTACTTAACTGTAGTAATACAAGCTGCGAATCGAGTTGCACAACCAAATGATGAATTCTGAGTGAGATAGCATCAACCAATAATTCAATAACGACGCTATACTCTGCAATGTTGTTGGTCGCACGACCAAGACACACACCTCGTAAGGAGACAAGTTCGTTTTTAGGGGCGTAAATTTCCCACGTAGCGGAAGCAAGGTTCTGAGTACTATGGCTAGCACCATTAGCGAAGTCAATATAGGGTAACGAAGACTCCGACATCTGGAAATCAAACACAACATCACATAAGGGTAGAGACCAGATAACGACAAAAGCAAGCTATAATAACACACAAGAAGTATGATACAATAAAAATACAAGTACTTGTGCACAGATGAATTTATGCATAGTACTTCTTCAAATACAGCCCATTCCTGGGTTCACTCAAAGGGATACCATCATAATATACTAACTCATAAGCTCCTTTTTCCAAAACTCATAGAATGATATAAGGACCTCGCCACATGGCTTCGAATTTCCCAGCTCCTAATATATCTCGATCTTGTTCATAGAGAAGAACAAGATCACCTTCGGAGAAAATGTGAGGCTTGACGTGCTTGTCGTATTGGGCCTTGACATGTTTTTTTTGGGCTTCTATGACTAGGGTCGCATCACATCGAGTTTCATCTAATCGCATAAGATACAATAGATGTTCTTCCTCAGTAGAAGTGTTGGGTAGGAGTTCAACAACTAGTTTTAAAGAGGGTATCTCGCATTCAATCGAGAGAATGACTTCCACACCATAGACTAACCGGAAAGGTGTAAACCCAGTAGCGGACTTGATGGATGTCCGATACGCCCACAATGTCGAAAACAACATTGTGTGCCAACTTGTTTTATGAATCCCTATCATTCGTTGGAGCATAGTTATGAGAACTTTGTTAATCACTTCGACTTGGCCATTAGCTTGTGGGTAATAAGGTGTTGAGTTATCATGGCGAAGACCCAACTTTTCAGTAAGTTCAGACATCATAAAATTCCCAAAGTGGCTACCATGATCAGTGATGATAGCTTGGGGAACACCAAAATGAGCTATGACGTGATTAAAAATGAACAATGTTGTGGTCTTTCCAGTGTTTTCAAATGTTGGCATCGCCTTGGCCCATTTCGTAAAGTAATCGATGGCTACAATAATGTAACCATGCCCCCCATCCGAGTGAGGGTGACATGTCATAAAATCGATGCCCCATTCGCAAAGGGACCAACTGAGACCACAGGGTGAAGAGGAGAAGGATGTGACCGTATCTTGTTATTATAGCTCTGGTAGGCATGGAATTTTTGAATGGCGATGATGCATTCGTTAAATAATAAAGGCCAAAAATACCCTGCTCATAAGATCTTCTAGGCAGTAGCATACCCAGACATATGACCACCACAGGCTCCAGAGTGGTAGTCATTTAGAGCTTTCTTGGCTTCGTCGAACGTTAGAAAACATCGAAAAACAAAGTCAATTCCTCGACGATAAAGAGTATCCCCGAGGATAATGTATTGATGAGCTTGGTATCATATTCAACGTCGTTCAATACTAGACAAAGTTGGCTGGAAAGTCTGGGTTTGGAGATATATAATGATATCACCATACCAAAGATCATCAATGCTAATAAGGAAAAGGGATTCATCAGGTAATGAATCAGCTGCTACATTTTCTGTTGTAGAATGGGGAAAGTCGCATATCATCTCAGCAAAGACTAAGGACTTCTTAGACTTGGCACGTTTGAATTCCAAATCAGACTCCTGGAGTATCACAATCCATTTGGAGTATTTTCCCCCTAGCAATTGACGAGTGAGAATGTGTTGCATAGGGTTGCAATGAGAAATCATTGTAGTTTTGCGTGAGAGGATATAGTGTCAGAAGCGTTTGATGGATTGGACGACAACCAAGGCCAGTTTATCGACATGTAAATACTTGATTTCCATAGGCGTGAGACTTCGACTCAAGTAGTAGATAACATGTTCGTCGTTAGCATCATCCTCTTGGATGAGAACCATGCCAATGGTGTAATCTGAGGCAGCAAGGTAGAGGAAATAATCATGACTTTAATCAGGGGGAAAGAGAAGTGGAGCTCGCGTTAGGGACAAATTCAAAGCTTCAAAAGCATTGTTGGCATTGGTATCCCAGACGAACTCTGAATCCTTTTTGAGGAGTCGCATAAATCCATGAGTTATCTCGGCATAATTTGGGATAAAACGATGAAGAAAGTTTGCTTTCCCCTACAAAATTTGTAACTGGCAAAGAGTAGAAGGAGGAGGGAGATTAAGGATTGCCTCAACCTTTAAAGGATCCACCTGGATCCCTTGACATGAAACGATAAAACCTAGAAGATGGTCAGATTCCACGCAAAAAATGCACTTATGAGGATTCAACCGTATATGATAGAATCAACATCGAACGAAAATGGCTCGGAGGTGGGTTGGGTGATCGACTTGGCGCATTGAATGAGCGGGTAAATTGTCTAAATATGGTTGAATGATGTGCTTGATATCATGGAAAGCATAAGACATAGCGCATTGAAAAGTGGTGATAGCGCTCTTGAGATCGAAAGGAAGTTTTCGATAGGCAAAAGTACCCCAAGGACAAATAAAAGCAGTCTTATGTTGATCCTCGGGAACAATGTTGATTTGATTATACCCTAAGAAACCATCCATGAGAGAGAATATTTCACTTCCAACGCAATCGTCAACAATCTGATCGACGAAGGGGGTAGGAAAGTTGTCTGTGGGACAAGCTTTGTTGATATCCCTATAATCAATGCATACACGAATGGTGCCTTGTTTCTTGTCAATCGAGACAAGATTGGAAACCCAGTCTGTGAGAGCCACCGCATAAATAAAGCTAGCTTTAAGAAGTTTCTCGACTTCCAACTTGATAGCAGCCGCTTTATGTGGGTGAACTAGACAAAGGCGTTGTCGGACGGGTTTAGCATTGGGGTATGTCTTTATCTCATGTATCACCATCTCAGGGTCGATACCCGACATCTCTTCATAGCTCCAGGCAAAGATGTCACAAAACTCTTTGAAAAGGGATGTATAGGTAACGATTTCGTCAGAAGAACACGAAGCTCCAATGTGGACATTTTTGACAATCCCAAGTTTGATGGATATGTCAGGGGAATAGTGGGCGAGATATTGCTTAAGTTCCCTTCGGAAAACACATCACGTGCAGACTCAGGAATGGTGGAGATGATGACAACGGTTGATGGAGTTGAGATCCATTGGTAGTTCTTGATGGTATGTTGCTCTAGAAAGAGGATGGAACGATGATGTCCATCATCCCAAGGGGTGTCCTCCATGACAGACATGATCATCTCGTTAGTGGGAAAAATGACACGAAAAGGATTGGGAGACAACTCACCAAGAGAGGGGGTAGAAGGTGTTGCCTATTGAATGGCCTAATAGGTGGATTCAACTGGACTTAACAACATTGCATCGTTGAAACAAAGATGATCTCCAGGGTTAGGTACTATCCATGGGTCGTCGGATGCAGGAAGTTCGTGAGGTGAAGTGGAGATCATGTTGATAGAAGCAACAGACAAGCGTGGAACATCGGGCGGTGGAATGGGGAAAGTACCCATTAACGAAGAGTCTTTTAAAAGGCCTACACCAACATTCTCATAACCTGGTGGGGTTTTAGCAATAAACAGTACGTTGCCAATACGGGTATCAAAATTGAAGAAGGCCAGTTGATCAACGATGACAACCTTTCCTTGATGAGGGAAACGTACTACACAGAAAAGGGTCGACACAACGACGCGCATGGAATCGATCCAGCTACAGCCAAGCAAAAGATTATAATCAAGGGGAGCATCAAAGACTTCCACTTCGACTTGGACCATTTTTCCTTCTAACATGATGGGCAACGAAGGAAGGACACCATAGGGCTTAAAACCAGAGCTGTTGAAGGCTTTAAGAGTGTTCTGAGATTCATTCAAAGAAGGAGAGCCAATGGCTTTCCAATAAGAAAGAGACATAACACATGTCGAGGCACCCTCATCAATAACGATTCGACAAATGTTTTTGTCAGAGACAACCACTTGGATTTGGAATGCAAGTTGAGGGAATAACCTTGGAATGTGATCTTCCAAGTCAAATATTATCAGATTCATATCCATCAGATCGATTCCACCGATAGCTTTCAAAAGTGCCTTCCATTGTGCAGGACAAGTCTGAAGGACTTCGAGGCCTGACATCGCAGAAGGTACTTGAGCCAGATCTTCAATAATGTTGTAGTTCTGGGTAGCACGAGCATGAGGATTGAAAGCCAATTTATGTATGACACCCTTTGGGGGGGGTTGCAGAACTGTGTCGAGGCTCATTCATTCGAGATGAAGAGGACTGTTGATAGGTGGAGTCACGGGAGAGGGTTGTGCGAAGGAAGGGGGTAAATCATCAACCTTCTCCTTAGAGGGAGAATAATCTTTGGCTCGAGTGGTGAGTGCAACGTTGCTCTACTTAGAATTTATAGTACACATCAAAACATATGATGTAGTAGAAGATGAGAGTTGGTCATGGATGACCAATTGAGCCTGTTGTTGAGACGGGAAGGGTTGGGACAAAACGGTCGGTGCAGGTGGTTTTGGAGCTCCTTGAAGGAACTTACTGACCTTGGCATGTCATGGACAATCCTTCATGTAGTGATCATCACCACATATAAGACAAGGGTATCGTGGTTTGTGCTTATCTCGATTGTCAACAGGGGTAGTTTTGGTTTTCTCTGCTTGAGAATTATTTTTTCCCTCCTTATTCTTACCCCTTCCCTTTTTAGATTTGTTTTTACCAGTAGGGGTAGATTGAACTGCATTTACCTCTAAAGTATTGTCGATGGGAGGGGCAGGAGATGGATCATTTTAAACAAGAGAAGAAGTATATTTAGGGTTTTCACTTGACACGGAATGTGGTTGGGCTTGGGCAGTACCAACCACACCGTTAGCTACATGCGAGGTAGTTGGAGAAGTTGAGGTGTTGGAAGTAGAAGGACGAGGTAAGTCAGGTAGTAAATTGTAAAGGGTTCCCATTTGTGAATAAACGAGGTCAAGATATTGAGCAAGAATTATAGCCTGCTCTTCTGTGACTACACCACCCATGGTAATGTCCTTACCGATGTCATTCACAAATGATTTTGTGAACCACTCTGCCAGCAACTGATCAGGGAGCTCAAGTTTAATAAGACGTCATCTCCTTCGCCACTCATGGATGTGATTAGATATATGAGTGCCTTCATTATGTTTGAAGGAAGTCAAAATCTCGGTCCCTGTGTCATAACGGATCGGTAACTGGTAATGCGTAAGGAAAGCCATAGCGAGGGTGTTGAAGTCAGAGAAGAAAGTTCGTGGCAATTCGATATACCACTTCGTAATAGAACCTGTGATGATTCGTTGAAAAGGATGTAAACGAATAGAGTCATCCATCAATGAGTTGGATGAGCACCATAGGTGAAAAGTCATAACGTGATTGTTTGGGTCCTCTCCCGCTTTGTTGTCGAATTTAGGAATGTCTGATGGAAGATTGGCGGGTATAATAGGCCATTGAGGAGAGTGACGGATAGGATCATTTAAAATCCTTGACAAATCTAAAAGATCCAAAGTGGCAAGAAAGGGTAACTGTCGATTCACCTGTGAGTACTGGTGGCTTTGGGGAGGAAGCCCTATTGGCAAACCAGTAGGAACATAAGTAATCTGCATATAATGTGAAAACCCAGGCATATTCGGTGGTGGTTGAAGAGGATAGTAGCTCATAGGAGTATACCCTAGAACAGGGGCATGAGTTTGAGCATTCTCCCCCCAAATGGGATTGAATGAACCTGGATATGGTTGGCCCATACTAGGGGGTGTTACGGATGCAGCTGGAAACTACTGCCCCCCAGTCATTTGAGGAGAATTTTGTATCAACTGATTCCAATATTGGGCCAAGGACAAAGGTATGTTTTACCCATAAGGTGGGGTTGGTCCTCCCATCAAAGGTGGTGTTCCAATTGGGGGCAATGTTCCAATTGGAACTTGCATGCCAAAAGGAATTTGCCCACTGAGAGGGGGTTGAGTCATACCACCTTGGTGAAATTGTCCACCAACCGGAATCTGGTAATTTGGAGTGAATGACGGAATAGTGCCACTAGGATTAAGACTACCATTAGAAGACGAAGAAGGTCCTCCAAAAGGAAATTGAGGGAGTGTTGGAAAAAAAATGGGAAGAAAGTGCCCAGAAGAAGAAGGACCACTAGGAGAGCCAGATGGAGTTTGTGCAGAAGTAGGAATGGAAGCATTCAACACATGGTATCTAGGTGGTAGTGACATAATGACGTTGGGTGTTTGTAGTGTGTTGATGGGAGTAAGACTAACCGCAGTAAACCTAGTTGGAACACTCGTAGTAGCTGTGAGATGGGCCATTTCGATAGGGATGGTAAAGTGATAAGTGGTAGTCACGGGTACTGTCTCTGTACTAGATATTTTAGAAATCATAGGTGGGTTGATTTTGGAAATCACAGGTGAACCTGAACCAAAAATATCCCGTCAAAAAATGCCCATAGACCAAAAAGGATCTTGGTCCCCAGGTCCAGTCAGAGATCCAGAATACACAACAATTAAGTCTCCAGAAGATTTTTCTCGCATAAAACATCTCTTAGAATTGGGGTGAGGTCGAAAGTCCTCTTGAGTATTTGTAATTTGAAAATGTTCTAGAGAGTCAGTTCATTCCACTTGTGGTGTGGTGACGACTGTGACTTCACTTTGCCGAGGAGATCCCTCATGTGTACTTGTAGGCAAGGGTTGAGAACCTTCCAGATGCTCTGGAGATAAACCCTACATTCCACATGAACGACATGGAGGAGATATTGTAAATGAGTGACAAACTTCACGAAGAAAATCCTATGGTCAACTTTGAGAAACAAACAACACACGCTAGTAAACAAAATCTAGGAAGCGACACCAAGCAAACAAGACCTTCTAATTCCAAAGCCACTAGTTGGTGATGAAATCCAACATCGCAACAAAGAGACTAGAAGGGGTTGGGCTAGGGTGGAAAAGTTACGCTAACGACCTGCTTAATGGACTTACACCCTGGTCCAAGCTCTCACACACAATCATGGGTAGTGTTAAATTTTATGATTGCGTAGTGTTATTAAGAGCTGTTGTTTACTCAAAGGAAATGGAGAGGAAACTAATGTTCTATAAGACTCTGACCCAATGATGCATGGATGAGAATGAAATGTATCATTTTTCGTTCAATGAATGCTATGTATGGTAGGGAAAGAGAAAGTTTTCGAGATCAAACTTGAACTACAATGCAAAATTTCCTTTAAAATGCAAATGCAACAAATCACGCATCAATAACAATTCTCTATTGTTTCTTTTTCAATAATTTCAACAATTGATTTTCAATGTTTTCGAAGATGAAAATGATGTTTTGGAAGAAAAACGTTTGTTCACTTTTCAAAAAGGACCCACACCATGAGAGTGAGAGTATAGAAAATCAAAAACCAATGAACAAGCAATGATAAAAACCCAATCCACTCTTTCAATGAAAACAAAAATAACAAGCAAACCAATCTAGTCTTTTCAATCACATAAGAAAAGTGATCTTTCAAACAATAAACAAATGATAAAGACCAAGAAACTCAACTTTCAACCGATCACCAGTCCTTAACCAATCAAGCACACTTAGATTCCAAAATTAGAGAGTATAGATTTGCCAAGAAAAGTCAAGAAATGAAAGTCAAGAACAAATGACAGAAAAATCCTTTCAATCCTAAGACTGTTCATGCACGAAAATGAAGACAAGAAAGACATCAATCAATGGTCCAAGAAACTCTTATTAAGCATCTAAACTGATCTGGGCAATTCAAGATGCAAAAACTCAAATCCAAAAGTTTGAAAAAATGAGTTCGCAGGCTGGCAATATTACACAGTGCGAGAATTAGTGATTCTCACAGGTCCCTTGAGCAGAGTGCGAGAACCTCGCACTGAACCTAAAGGTAGAGTGCGAACTCTATAGATTATTGTAGGATATAGTGAAGTGTAGTGCGAGAACCTATGAACTTAGTCAAATTTTTGGAAAATGACACAAAATTTGAAAAGGCCTCTGGACCCAGAGGGTCTATCAGGGTACCCTAAAGACTCAGAGATTGATATGGAAGGAGAAAAGTAAAACAAGAAAAAATAGCCACAGAAAAATACCAAAAGCCACAAATAAAATGGGATGCTCCCCAGTGGAGTCGCCAATTTTGTTATTAGACTAATCGGTAGGTGCGGACACTAACAGATCTCCCTATATCCACCTGGATCTAGAACAAAGCAAGATAGGACATGACTCTTTCCCTAAGTTTTGACCATTTAATTAACTAGGAGGAAGGAATGAATAACATACCTTATTATCACTTCCTAGGGTATTTCTTTCTCTCACTTCACTCCGATGCTCTCGTGAGGTCAAGACAAAGAAAACACAAACCAACCAATTTGAATATAGCACAATATATTCAACTATCAACTTATGTGTATGATGAAGGAATTACACAATAAAGTGGAAATAACTTTATGGAAAGGGACATACCACTGTATCATATTAATTGAAAGTAAATATTACAACCTAATAGCCTTGATGTCGCAAGCTTCCTTTTGATGGCTCTTGGATCCAACACACACACTTGCTCAATCCTTGCATGAAGAAGATCAAGTCCTCTTGATAGACTTGCTAGAGTCTCCAAGCTGTTGTTCGAGCTAAGTCCTTCACACAATTCTTTCACCAATTCTCCAATGAATCTTTCTTAACCTTTTCCATGAGAATTCCCTCAATATATAAGAGAGAATGAGATAGTTACTTGGATAAGAATGATCCCAAAATATCAGGGAATCTAGTACAAGGATAACCATTCGAATTCCAACCCATTCTTCTAGAAGATTCTCTTCTAGAAACATCGAGAATTCATCTTTTTTCATGCTTTAGGACGAGTTTGCACCCTGTCTATTCAACACAGTGCGAGAAGTTCGCACCCTGGCTTAAAGAAGCCTATGAGAATGGGTCATTCTCGCACCCAAATATATTAGCAGCCTGCGAACCTTCTTAAAAAATGAGTTTTCTGGGAAGAGATGAAAGTAAATTTTCTTAGGAGAAAGTTCTTATGAAGAGCCTGAGTACACCATCATCAATACATCATCATGACAACCAAAATCATGGGTAACACCTAGTCAACAATGCCTGAACACCTTCAGATAACGACCTGTCTTCCATTAGCTTCTTGAGAACCTCCTCGTCAGAATTCTCTAATTTAATAGGTTCACCCAAAATTCTCAAATTTAACAGATGGGTCGGGGTAGGAAAATGTATAAGAGGGATAGACAAATGGAAAACAACATCTAGTTTTTGATAACACAACTCAACACACAATAAATTCTCTATTACATCACTTAATAACGGGTGGAAAAAGTGTTCACAACGCGGTGACAGACAAGTTAAATAAGAGGGTCCTCGTAATGGATTATTCCAACAGACAGGAATGCCTCCATCAATGTGAATCCGTCCGTTATGGCACGGTCTCAACATCCCAAAAGTGGTCCATCCGCCCATAAATTTGTTTTCTAGCTGTTCTGGAGTGTCTTTCTAACAGTCGGGGCACCTCCAACAGTCATATAGCTTTGCCAGGGAGAAGTCTCATTCTGTGTGGTCATGCTGTTTCGACGAGGTTCAAATCCTGCGAACCTGCCTCCTTCGAGGTTCTAGTCTGTGAAGTCTTCCATCTAGTCTCTATAGCTTCCTACAACTTTTCCATCTTAGCTTTCTTTTTACTATGCTTCCTTTCCTTCTTTCCTATGATCTGATTCTCTCTAACTGTTTCTGGATTCCTCTTCCCATTTTTAATCTTATATTCTCCTAGTGTAGTGAATTCACATTGTTGATGTGCTCTCAAAGGGTTCAAAATTAATATCCCTTCTCTTACTACTTCCTGGGTGGGTATACTTCTTTCTTGCATAGAGAGGTCCTTCAAACCTTATTGTATTCTTTCAACCTTGATAGCTAATTCTCTTGCCTTATGTTGCTTCGACTTATCCTCTCGTTCTTCTATTAGTAGAACTATTTTTCTAGCTATGAAATCCCTTAGTTCTTTCTTTTTCTGTTCTGTAGCTTCTTCCTCTACTTTTCTTCTGATCTGATCCTTCTCAATCCAAGTCCTACCTAGCAGAAGTGGGAAAGGGGAGTTTTTCTCAACAAACTTAATGACTTCAAATTCCTCTTCGGTTGATGTTCCATGGATAATAATAGGTACATTAGTAACTCTTCCACATAAAAAGTTATCATCTTACCCTTAAACAAAACCTTTCCTTCCCAATGAAGGTATCACAGTGGGATTTCCTAAGATTTCCCACGTGTCTTCTATCATAATATTCACTTGTGTTTCTTCATCTATGACACATTCTATGTCGAAGTCTTCTATTCTTGAACTTATGCATTGTTTTACTTTCAGGACTTTTGGTAAACTGACACGTTTGTGCTCGTTCATTATTTCTTTCAACTATACTAATATAGTCTGAGATTTCTCTAATTCTTTCTCTTTATGATTCTTTAACATACTCTTAGTTTCTTGATTTTCTTCAAATTTTTCTTGTGACATGTTCATTCTTTCAACTTTAGCAATCATCCTTGGACAATCTTCAACCTCATGACCAACAATCTTAAAACAAAGATAGATAGGACCTATACCAAGGCATTCCTTATCAAGATGTCCTGACCTTCTATAGTTATAACACAATGTCAATCCTCTTTTTCTATTGTATGTTCCCCAACTTCTTTTGTACTACACACTAGGATCATAGTGCTAGACCTGCAATCTTTAAAAATTCTTTCTAGGTTCTTGCATCCACTTATTAGTCCAAAAATTATTTCTATGCATAGGAATAACATATCTTTATTCATTTCTGTTAGCTTTACTTAGATCAACTATTTCTTCCAAATGCACCCTAACTTTCAGACTTTTAAAGAATCTATTAAACATACTTAAATTCATGCTTTCAAACAAAAAAAAATCACTTATCTCACTCTTATCAAAGAACAAATCTTTACCTCTTTTCTTCAGATCGAACTTATTTATTAGCACAGATCTTTGCAAGTTGATGCAGACCCCCTACCTAAACAGGGTCCACTAACCTCCCAGTCTCTGGATCGTTCTTCTTCCAAGCGGAAATAGCTCCTTGGGCTCCTGTTGGAACCCCTTGAACAAATCCACAAGTCCCTTTGTCCTCTGGCATAGACCTTGACAAAACCTATGCACATGCTCAACTTTCGACGTTCTTCTTTGTTTTGAACCAACACACCTTTCATGTTTTGGGTTTTCGGGACTCTTGCATGCGATCTCTCCCAGGCTCCTTGTCCTTCCAACTCCTGGTATCCGAAAGGCTGAAATCCACCCATGACCATGGTCCACTTTTCAGGATTTTGGAATTCACGATTTTTCCATTCTGGCTGCAGCCGGTTCTTGGTCCTTCAACCTCCCAGACCCCGAAATGCCAAAAAGGGATTAACGGACTTTGGCTCCTCCCTTAGCCTCCATCCATGCAACCACACGCTATGACCTGCGGCTAACACCTTTGAGCGCGTCATGATTTTTGGGTTTGTGAAGTTGGGATGCAACTCCAACATCTCCTCCTTCTAATCCCCGAAGTCTGAAACTTCCCCCTGGAAAATCAACGGTTCAGATCTACCACTGAATGGATAGTCCTTGTTCAATCGTCATTTCCCCTTTCGCGATTTCACAAGTCAGGACTCCACGTCTCTTGACTCCTAGCCTCTCGAACACCTGGGTCCCAAAATGCCGAAAAGGGCTTAACATCAAAGCACTACCGGCTTTCGTGATTCAAGGAATCATGATGCAAGAATTCCCCTTGTTCTCTGTCTTTTGAATCCCCGATTTCCAAAATGATGAAATCTGATTCTTTCAGGCCTTCCCCCAAAATGGTCCTGGTCCTTTCGTGAATTTGCCTTTCGTTATTTTGGGAGACTCTTCACTCTCGATCTCCCGGTGTCCAAATCCCCAAAATGTGGATCTATTGACACATGTCCTCTGAGATGGATGGTCCCAATGATTTTGAGACTTGATGAGTTCTCTCCCTTATACTATTACGAGGCTTAAACCTCGCACACCTTCTTCCATATCTGACAGCTATCGGTCCTTGGTGCTAGATCTGACGACCCAGATCCTTTTTCTTATGCACCTCCCAGGGAATCAACCATGTGCATGTATCCTTGATCCAGTGGCTCTCAAGCCCCTTCACTCCAGATCCAACAGCTAGCACGTTTTCACAGTTTCACATTACTAGGAGTCGAAAGACTCTCCCTCTTATGTTTCCCGGTTCGTAAAATGCCGAAAACTTAGAATGTGCGCCCCTTACTTTGAGATCAATGGATGTTGATCCTCACTCCCAGATATGACGTCTTATATCTGATCAACTCCTTTGTGCACTCCTCCTGTCTACCTAGACGTAGATTCAATGGTCCAGATCTTTCCTCCCAGTGTCGATCCAAAGATAGTTGTGCTCTTCCTCCTAAGCTTTGTCAACTCAGAAACCTCGAAAGGTTTTCTTTGTGTGCGTTCTTCTTGCACTTTCTCTTCTGAGCTTATGGACTTAGAATAAGTCCACTCTCGCACACTCCTGGTGCTCCTGAGATTTTGAATAACTCAGATTCGAGGCCATTTCTTGGAAAGAAATACCTCATGCCCTCCTAGCATTCTTCTGCTCGATACACACCTTGCAGAGCCTACAGAGTATTCAACAACCTTATGAGTTTCTTCTCTTCGACACTCCCTTTCCTCAGAAATTGAAATAGAGTTCTCTGGTGCACTTTATGCACTCACTCAATGCCCTCCTGGAAGAGTTCTCCAAAATCCTCAGTGACTCTGTGTTGGCACTAAACTCAAAATAGAGTTCTCCTCAATGCATCCTGTGCATTTTCTCAATGCCCTCCTGGCAGAGCCTTTACAGAATTCTCAACAATTCTTCTTCTCCTCTCTGTGCTCTCCTCTGCATAGTTTCTCCTTCAAGGTGTTCAACAACCTTGAGGCTTCCTCCTTGAGTCAATGACTTCCTCTGGTGCGCCGTCCTGGCACATCTTTGTCTGAAATTCTACAGAATTCAAAAGTGCACTCCTACACTAGTTTTCAGAGACCGCAATACTTTGTCATGCACTCATGCATGAAACCACAAAGAATCCAAACCTAAAATCAAAGAACTCACAGATAGGAAAATCTATCTATTTCCTGCAGATGGAACTTAACATACATCTACAGAATATCATCAACACATAAAGACATTCATCAAAATACACAGAATAACATGCAGGAAAAACTTCTCTAATTGTATTAATATGAAAATGCCTCTTTACAATGTGAGCTTGGACTACAACAGAGTCACGAATTTCTCTTCTCTAACCTATTCTCTCTGCTTCTACTCTTCCTCGAACTAAATCTAGATACAAAGAAGATATTTTTACAAAGAGGGGCTCCTCGAGCGCTTCCCTCCATCCTCACCAACTCTCATTAATTACAATGAATTACATTGAATGGGCCATCTAATCCGAATCGGATCTATATCCCCATCAACATGTCATCCATTAAGGCGAATCTAACTACAACATGCTCGAAGGCATGGCTTGGCTCTACCAGCCTTACAAACATTTAATACATTTTCAAAATTTGAAAAATGATAAGGTTGCGCCTCTCTCCTTCCATTGAATGTGCACTTGATGTGCTAGTTGGTTGGCACATAGGTGGCTTGGAGTGATGCTCCTACATCATACTCCTCTGCTGTGAAAAGTTCATGAGCTCTTGATCATGAGCTTCCCAACATCGTTGTTGAAATCCACCTGGATCCGAAACAGTTATTTGGAGATGTCCTGCTCCATTTCCTTGCTATTGCTATGGCAGGTTCTCCTCTGCTCAGCTTCCCCTTGCTGACCACTTCTGTTGATCTGATCATTAGCCTTCTGATCTCCTCAATTATCTCGTCCAACTTCTCCAATGGATGGTTCTTTGTATGTAGTGTTCTCTACTGCACTTTTGTCTTCTCAATGGGCAGATCTTCTTGATCTCCCCTGATATCTTTATCTCTCTTCGTGGCACTAAGTGGCCACTCTATTGTAGACTCCAGCTCTACATTCTCCTCACTGAACTGCTTCTCAACTTCTTCTTATGATAGTTTTTCTACTACCATTTCTTGTGCTGGCATACTTCCAACGTCTTCCAGCTTCTCCCCAGGATGGTATGTTCCACTACCTGCTTCCAACTTAGCCTGTTGGATGTGCAAATTTTGCACCATCACCCTTCTCTCCAAGGATTCCAATTCTTCACATAGATCAACAAAATCCATGCTGTCTGCTTCCTCTTCTGCTGCAAGCTTTAGTGCCACAGTCATCTCCTGTTCAGCTTCATGGTTGAAAATTTTGAGCATTTTAGTTGAATGTTCTTCTTCTCCTACAGGGGCAAACATCAATGTATGCTCCATTTCTTCCTCGTTTTTGACAATCTCTTCTAGTTGTCCTCCTGCTGTTGTGGCATTTGCAACACCTTCATTGGCTTCAACTGGGCTATGTGGCAGGAATACCCGAATTCCCCCAATCATCAGAATGCTCTTATGATCCTCCTCCTGGATGGTGCAAGTTTTTAACTTTTCATCATCTTCATTCACATGGTCTGCAAAACCACATGAATCTTCACCTATCAACACTCCTTACTGACATGAGATCTCAATAGAGTTCGTGAGACTCTCAGACAGTCTCATCTCCTTTCCCCTACCCACCTGGCAATTTGGGAATTTTCTGATGCCCACTTGGTAGTCTATGAGATCTAGTGATCCCATCTCATTGCCCACTTGGAAATTTGAACTTTCATCACTGCTCCCCTAGCAGTACGCGAGACCCTCTACTAATCTCTTCCCATTGCCTACCTAGCAACTTGAAAGTCCACTTTTTCCCACCTAAAAGTTTACGAGATCCTATGCTAATCTCATATCATTGCCCACCTGGAAATATGAATTTTCATTGATGTCCTCTTGACAGTCTATGAGATCCTCCAATGATCTCATTCCATTGCCCACCTGGTAATTCAAAAATTGATCTCTGCCCTCCTGATAGTCCATGAGACCTGAAACTGATCTCTCCTCCTCATCACTAAGATTCTTCACAGTCTCTGATTCACAGATATCAACCATCTCCTCTTCATCTCTGAGGCTTTCAACATACCTCAGCCATCCTCTCAACATCCTTTGTTGTCTTCTGGCCAACAATCTCTTTACTGGCCACTTCACCTTTCTCTTCATGGGCCATTCAGACACTCAATGTGTCTTTGCATTCTGTTGCACCTGCAGTGCAAGCTCTTCCATCCTCACCCTTATCTTAGTGATTTCTTTATCCATTTCATATTTTCTCTGTTGCTAGTGGTTCTTCTTTCCACTGCCTCCATGGCCTTCAATAGCCATCTTCTTTTTCCTGTCTGACCCCCTGGAAAACTTGTTGCTATCACTCTACAACTGTGAGTTTTTCCAACATCTTCTACATTCCTCCTGACTGCCTATTGATTGTTGCACACCTTGCAACAATCATCACAGAGCTTCAACACTCTTTCTTCCTTTTCCTCTGGCTCCCTTTTCCTGTAATATACAAACAAAATCAAGCTCTGATACCACTTGATGCAGACTCCCTACCTCAGCAGGGTCCACTGACCTCCCGATCTCTGGATCATTCTTTTTCTGAGCCAAAATATCTCTTCGAGCTCCTGTTGGAACCCCTTGAACAAATCCATAGGTCCCTTTTTCCTCTGGCACAGGCCTTGAGAAAACCTATGCACATGCTCAACTTCCGACACTCTTCTCTGTTCAGAACCAACACACCTTTTGCATTTCAGGTTTTCGGGACACCTGCATGTGAGCTCTCCCAGGCTCCTTGTCCTTCCAACTCCTAGTATCCGAAACAGTGAAATCTACCTGTGACCATGGTCCACTTTTTGGGATTTTGGAATTCACGATTTCGCGATTCCGACTGCAGACGGTTCTTGGTCCTTAAACCTCCCGGACCCTGAAATGTTGAAAAGGGCTTAATGGGCTTTGGATCCTCCCTTAGCCTTCATCCATGCAACCACACCCTATGACCTAGGGCTAACGCCTCTAAGCACATCATGAATTTTAGGTTTCGTGAAGTTGTGATGCAACTCCAACCTCTCCTCCTTCTAACCCCCGAAGTCTGAAACTTCCCCTTGGAAAATCAACGGTTCATATATGTTGTTCAATGGATGGTCCTTGTTCAATCACGATTTCTCCTTTCGTGATTTCGTGAGTCGGGACTCCACGTCTCCTGACTCCTAGCCTCTTGAACACCTGGGTCCTAAAATGCTGAAAAGGGATTAATGTCAAAGCACTACCAACTTTCGTGATTTGAGGAATCATGATGCAAGCATTCCTCTTATTCTTTGTCTTTCAAATCCCCGGTTCTCGAAATGCCAAAATATAATTCTTTTGGGCCTTCCCCCAAAATGGTCCTAGTCCTTTCGCACGTATCCTTGATCCATCAGTTCTCAGGCCACTGCACTCCAGATCCAATGGCTGGCACATTTTCATAGTTTCACATCTCTGGGAGTCGAAATACTCTCCCTCTTATGTTTCCCGGTCCTCAAAATACCGAAAACTTAGAATGCGCACCCCTTACTTCAAGATCAACGGATGTTGATCCTCTCTCCCAGATCGGATGACTTAGATCTGATCAACTCCTATGTGCACTCCTCCTATCTACCTAGACGTAGATTCAATGGTCCAGATCTTTCCTCCAAGTGTCGATCCAACGACAGTTGTGCTCTTCCTCATGAGCTTTGTAAACTCAGAAACCTCGAAAGGTTTTCTCTGTGTGTGTTCTTCTTGCACTTTCTCTTCTGAGCTTATGGACTTAGAACAAGTCTGCTCTCGTACACTCCTGGTGCTCCTAAGATTTTGAATAACTCAGATTCGAGGTCGTTTCTTGGAAATAAATACATCATGCCCTCCTTTCATTCTTCTGCTTGATACACACCTTACAGAGCCTACAGAGTATTCAACAACCCTATGAGTGTCTTCTCTTCGACACTCCCTTTCCTCAATGCATCCTGTGCATTTGCTCAATGCCCTCCTGACAGAGCCTTTATAGAATTCTCAACAATTCTGCTTCTCCTCTCTGTGCTCTCCTCTACACAGTTTCTCCTTCAAGGTGTTTAGCAACCTTGAGGCTTCCTCCTTGAGTCAATGACTTCCACTGGTGTGCCCTCCTGGCATGTCTTTGTCTGAAATTCCGCAGAATTCAGAAGTGCACTCCTACACTAGTTTTCAGAGACTGCAGTACTTTGTCATGCACTCTTGCATGAAACCACAAATAACACAAACCTGAAATCAAAGAACTCACAGATAGGAAAATCTATTTATTTCTTACAGATGGAACTTAACATACATCTACAACATATCATCAACACCTAAAGACATTCATCAAAATACACAGAATAACATGTAGGAAAAACTGCTCTGATTATATTAATATGAAAATGCCTCTTTACAATGTGAGATCAGACTACAACAGAGTCATGGATTTCTCTTCTCTAACCTATTCTCTCTGCTTCTACTCTTCCTTGAACTAAATCTAGATACAAAGAAGATCTTTTTACAAAGAGGGGCTCCTCGAGCGCTTCCCTCCATCCTCACCAACTCTCAATAATTACAATGAATTACATTGAATGGGCCATCTAATCTGAAACAGATCTAGATCCCCATCAACATGTCAGCCATTAAGGTGACTCTAAATACAACATGCTCAAAGGCACGGCTTGGCTCTACCATCCTTACAAACATTTAATACATTTTCAAAATTTGAAAAATGAGAGGGTTGTGCCTCTCTCCTTCCATTGAATGTGCGCTTGATGTGCTGGTTGGCTAGCGTGAAACTGGCTTGGAGCGATGCTCCTGCATCACAAGTCAAGTAGAGTAATGCACACTTCAACAGTAGATCTACACACAGAGCTTCTCTTTTCTTTACTTTAGTTCCCAGCAATCACAGTTTCAGGTCTCGGCAATAGAACCATTTGTTGGAACAGGGGCAGATCCAGGGTTCAATGCTTCAACAACACACCAACAAAACCCTAACTATCAGCCTTTTGTCAACACCTGCGAAATAGGTGAATTCTCAACCGAGGTAGGAACAGGGGGGGTTACAGGATGTAGGTGTCTGTAACCAATCTAGGAGACAGATTTGTGATAACAACACTTCACAAAGTATTATAGAAACACTTAGGAGGTGATATGCATTAGCTCATTATCTTTAATAACATCGTAGAACATACCCTAATAGAGATTGGCACAGTAACAACAAAGATTAAGTACTTCAACCACTTAGCACATAGCACTGAGTTAGACCTAATCATTCATTTATCTTTAACACAAATAAAGAATTAAGCATCAACAAATCTATCCACTACAATACATTCTTTCTTATTTATACTTTTACAATCCCTTACAATAAGGCCTAATCATGGGTAAACCCATGGGCCGACATCCCATAACCCATTACAAAAACCCTAGTGACCCCTTACTGGGTCCACATAGCCTGCAAAATCGGTGAGATTCGTGATCTCAGCTCCACTTGCGGCGCTCCTTTCTCGACCAATGTGTCGAAGTCCAAAAGTGGTCAAACCTAACCAAGGTTTCCTCAAACTTGGTTGAGGGCCAATAGAGACAAACTGTTATGAGTGATTCTCTCTTGGGGGTCCTTCCCATAAAAACTTAGTAGTCTTATCTAAATTAGTGTAGTCTTTGTTATTTCTTGTGCTCATAAATATATGAGAATAAGTTATCGAGCCCATTATTTTTTCTTTCTCCTACTTGTTAATACATGATAATAGATTACCATGTATACTTTTATCATTTTTCAGACTCAGAAAAGCTGTACACAAAAAGGAAATTTTTGGAGTCTCCTTTAAGATCTTTTCAGACTCTCTAAACATGAAAAGATTGTCGAGTGAGCTTGCTTCCTTTCACACTCATTAAAACGTTTGAAAGGGCGTATTTCAAGTGGTAGTTAACCCCTTTTTTTGCATCGTAAGACTAACTACCAAAAATGTATACTCTAGTCAATCATGACAAGAAGAGTTCTCCCTTGTATTGTTTTACACTTATTTGGGATTGGGGAACTAAATGTATGAAAAATAACATCCATGGATTCTTCTTAAGTTCTTTTCAGACTCTCTAAATGTGAAAAACCATCAATATTACCTTATTTTTGCTCGTAAAATTATGCATAGAAGGACCCATATGGGACAAAACCCCTCCTTCTTCAGGTTCATTAAATACATGAAGAGGGACTCATCGAAGATGAGCTATACCGAGCATCTCTTATCCTCCTAAAGCTCATTAAGAAAAAAAGAGGTGCTCACCAATAATGGTGGGGGGGAATTGAAGGAAGTGGGTCAAGTTTTTTGGAAACCATTATGGTCATTGTTGTTTTCTCCCTTGAACATGGCACCTATTTGCATCTTGCCTTACAGTTGGGAAATATTCTTGTCTCTGAGTCATACCAATTCCATGTGTCGTTATACTTTTTCGTTCCAGTGAAAGAGTTCTCTCATTGTCGTCACATTATGTTCTTGGTACTCATCAGGTCAATGATTCCAAGTAAATTTTCATGCCTCACAATAATTGAGGGAATATTTGTTGGATCATGTTGTCATTGATGCCAATTGTTTGATTATTTGGGAGATCATTGGATCATATGTCATTGATGTAAATGGTCTGATTGATTTATGTCATTGATTGATGATTGATGAACAATGTATATTTATTGTCCTTGATGAGAATGATATATGTCAAAGTGGAAACCAATTGATAAACATAGATCATTGATATGATGCATAGATGAAGATGGATCAATGAGTTGTCATTGATACATGATGATGCATAGTTTGTTTGATGAAAATATGACTCATTATTGTCTTATCATGATTGATAAGGTGCACAAATGGATGAACTCCAAAGTGGTCCTCTTATGGTGAAATCCCTCATAGGAAGACTCTTTGCGGATTGAGTTATCCTAGAAGAACGGTTGGAGGACCCATTCTTGTATGTGGAATAATGAGATGAAGATCAATGAAGTTGTTGGTGAAACTATCCTATATGGATAGTGCTTGTCATGCCATTTCCAGTGGTATGTGGAATGTCACATAACTCCTCACGGTTTTAGAGTTATGGCCTTATGAAGTTGGAGGACCCCCATATGAAGGCTTGAAGCCTCCAAGGTCAAAGAAGTCAAAGTGCTTGAAAATAAGAAATCATTATTTAAATAATAAAAAGAAGTGACAAAATAAAGAAGTAATATTTAAATGATAAATATTGGAGAACTTTCTATTTATGGAAAGTGGTTAACCCTAAAATAAGGGAAATGGGTTAAGTGACCTAGAAGATCAAAGTATAAATAAGAAGCTAGGATCTCTTGTGAAATCTACATTTGGTGAGAATCCCTTTTGTGTATCAATGGAGAGATTCTTGTGAATATGTTTTGGAGTATTGATGGACAACTTCTTGAGCATTATTGGTATGGATCTCTTGAGCATGATTGAAGATATATTTCGAGGAAGAGAGTGAGAGGAGGATCTCATGGACGCATAAAACGTTTCAGCAATGTCGAAGATCTTGAGGGTAAAATTCTCGAAACTTTAGAAACCCTAGTTTCTGATGCATACATGAGCTATCTTTGCATAGGGTATGTATACATTGAGGTATACGCGGGCTGGCTGTGTATAGGCTGAGTATGTATGCAGGTTGTTTGAAGACAGGGAGCATATGGTGGAAAGAATGGTGAAGACTTGTGTTTGAGTTGGTGCCAAGCTCTTGGATAATTTGGCAGGTTCCAGATCTACATTTTGTGGCCTCAGATCCATCACTAAGACACTGGTATTATTACATTATTGTCTTTATGAATACTTTTGTTTGATGTGATGGGAATGCTTAGAGAATTCTTGGTATGGATTATATGATGTGGTTCAATTTGATTGATTTGGTTGATGGAGTGATCAATACTCTTGTGATTCAGTGGCGACATGATGCTTATACATGTTTGAGATAGCATTCATATTGATCTATTATGGAGCATGAGCAAGGTATTGGAGAGCTTGGAGATGTTGTGACTAGCTGTGGGTCAATTTGGACAGCAGAAGATAGAAGAGAAAGTGATTGCAGGTTGTAGAGGATCTGAGCATGTGAAGAAAAGAAAAACTCTAGCTACTCAGAAGCATACGCATGTTTCATTATACACTGGCCACATGTACACGCGGGCTGCAGTGAGCCAGGGTGGGTAGACACGTGGGCTGCACTACTGACAGGTCATGTACCTGTTGAAATATTGATATTTGTTGATGATTTTTGCCTCATCTCAGTTGGTGCTGAGGGTGTAAGTTGAGTATTTCATTATAGAGATGGTGCTCTTGTGGAGTTGTACTCCATTCGGTTGTTGCTGATAAACCCCAAATTGTTGTCCATAATAATAAAAATTGTACATACATCTTGTGTTCTTTCTGTTACTTGTGGTGATGACTTATTGATGATATGTGATGTTGATATCTGTTGTTGATATATGTTCACATCTAACTGGTTATAAATGATAGCAATGGGTAATGAATAAATGTTGAATGTTAACTAAGGAATTTTATGTGAAGAGAGAAGTTTTGGGTAAAAGAGCCCCACACTCATTCACCCTGCCCCCCCCTTAAGTGTGGTAGGTGTGTCCAACAATTGGTATCAGAGCGGGCCTTCACTACAAGCCTTAACAAGCTTGAAGGAGATCTATATACACACAAATGGATAATGAAGTTCCAATCCTTGATGAGGAAAACTATTCTACTTGGAGAATAGAGATGAGAGTGTATTTGAAGATAATGGGAGCAGTTATTTGGAAAGCAACCATTGGTGGATCAGTTCCATTGAAGAACAAGTCAAAGTTTTCAACTCAAAGGGAAGGAAAGAAGAATGATGCATTGGCTCTCAAGACCATTATTACTGGACTCTCAAGGCCTATCAAAGAGAGCATGGGACAATGCACTTCCGCCAAGGATCTATGGCTAAAGCTAGAGGAGACATATCAAAGAAAGAAGGAGAAGAAAGAAATTGAAGACCATTCCATCAAGATCATCAAAAGTAAAGAATAATCAAAAAATCTTGAATGCATTGTTTCTAAATGTGATTTTGAAAACATTTCAAGTGAATATAACAATCAAGTGATGATAGCACAAAGGAAGATCTTGAAGATGAAGGCAAAGAATTATGTGTTGATGTTGGAAAAAAGGAAGAAAGTGAAGATACTTCAAATGAATGTAAAGAACCCTCAAAATCCCTTGATTGCAATAATTATGATGATGAATTTTTCTATACAAGTGAAGAAGAAGATACATAAATAGTTTGTGTAAAGTTTGATGGTAATTATCCCATGAAAAGAATAGAAGAAAATATATTAAAACTTCAAAAGGAAATTGAAGAAGGTTTATATAGATATAAAAGTGATCATTTTTATACAAACTATAACTATCTTTTGGATAACACTAAGAAGTTTCTTAGGAGGAGTCAAAGGCACATCTTGAAGTTAAAAGAAATGATCAAGGAACAAGAAGAGAGCAATAAAAAGGAAGAATAAATCACAAGACTAAAGAATGGAAAAGAAGACATGCATATAGATGATGATATTAGCAAAAGTTTTGAAACCATTGTTCATCTCAAGACCCAAATTGAAGAAGCCAAAAGAATAGAGGAACTATTGAAGATTAAAATAAATGAAAAGGAAGAGTCATGTTGTAAGCTAGAAGATGAAACTGTTGACCTTAGAAAGAAGGTAGAAAAGTCAAAAAATTCTTGAATAGCTCACGAATCTTGGATGAGATCTTGGAAAGTCAAAGGTCATCATGTGATAAATCAGGTCTTGGATACAAAGGAGAAGATACACATGTTGAAGCAAGAACCTCAAATAAGCATGAGGTAAGTCCATCAAAGAAGGAAGACAATGTTGCAAAACAACCATCTACAGAAGGCAAAGAAATTTCAAAAGAACAAAGCAAGGAACACATCAAGAAGCTATTCTTGGGACACCAAAGCAAAGATATAAAAGCATTTTTCATGGGCATTGTTATTGATGTAATGGATATGGTCACAAATCTTTTGAGTGTAGATATTATGAAAGGAGATATAATGGAAGATTTTATAACACCATGAGGTGTTGGAGATGTGATCAAGTTGTTACACGTCAAAATTACTCAACTGGATAAGTGTCGCATGTTCCTCTCAATGGTCGTAAGTGTCACATCTTCCTTACAACTTTCGCAAGTGTCGCAAGTTGTTCACAAGTGTCACAAACGTTGTTCAAGCATACTTCCATGTCGACAACACTAAGGAGGCACTTAAAACATCTCATACACTTGATTTGGAGAAGAGGAATTGATTAACTAAAGTCAAGGAACTCTTGACATCTGAGAAGAGCTCTTAATCAAAGGTTCTAAGGGTGAGCACTCCCCTATATCAGTCTAGGGAGTGCTAGCGCTTCCCTACAAGGCTTCAGGGAGCGTTATAACGCTCTCCTGCCCTTCTGAAGGAGTGATATCCACTTTTGAAGCGCTGGCGCTTCCCTCAAGCTTCCTAGGGAGCGCTATAGTGCTCTGATGCCCCTTTTGAGGGAGCGCTACCTAATTTGAGGCAGTAGTTGGCTCGTTGAGGAGAATAAGGGGAGGATCTTTCAAGTTTAGAAGGAAGTTGCATTCGAATTCTTGGTTCCATCAGGAGATCCATAATCTAAGGAGGAGGTTCCTCAACTTTTTCTAAAGATAAATCAAGAGGTTAAGCTCCTCTTAACCTATATAAGAAATCTCTATGATGGTGAAAAAGGGGAAGAATTGCTAGCATGAAACCTATGATCTCATAGGAAACACATAGTCATCCAAAGGAGAGTTATCAGTGAAGCTGTTGTTATCCAGGTTGTGGATCTTTCGAGCAAGGGTTAGACGAAGGGGACTTGACAAAGCTGTCACATTCGCATCTACGATTGTAAGTATTGTTGTCGTTATTCTCATTAATATGACACACTTGGCATGTTTCTCTCTAGTTTGTGTATGATGTTACATGAACTTATCATTGATAGATAGAGTTGTTTTCAAGCTAATATCAATAGAGTAGGAAGTGGTTGTATCTTTTTTGTCTACAGGACTCAGCAAGGAGCAAAGGATCGGAGCTCAACTCGGAGCGTGCAGGGAAAAACGTCGATAAAGAGGTACTTCTGTTCTCCTTCCTTCTCATGTGTTAGTTTGTATAGATTTGAAAGGAAGTCAGTGTCCATGTTAAGAATTTTCTTTCTTAGAGTTAGGGTCAAGCTCTTTGAGGTAATTTACCTGTCCGCAGGGAGATTTTCCTACAACAAAAACTGGCATCTCCATTGGGGAGATAGCCTCAAGTTGAAATTTCATGTTTTGATTTCTCCTCATTGACCTTGTTCTACCCCTTGATTGTTTCAGACCTAGTTCGCTTCTCTTTTTATTGGTTTCATAAGATGATTGGCTCCCTACCCCATCACAGCCAGCCTAATTGTCGAAATTAAACTACAATTTTTTAATTTTTGACATTTTTTGGGATTTTTTGAACCTGGCGCCCATGTCCCTGTGTTAATAGAGCACCAACACTCCCTAATATCCTGACACAGAGCACTATAACACTCCTTGCCTTTGGCAACAGAGAACCAACCCTTTTTTGGCCAATAAACCCTCCAAAATTACTTTTTTCTGGGTTTTTCCTTTGTGTCTCTCTTGCTGGGTAACCTTGTGAGTCAATCCTTCTTCTTTCCAGCTTTGACATTTGTCTTTTTCTTGAAGAACAAACATATTGTTGTTTGGATTTTGTAGCCTTCTTCACTACCGTTGTTGAGTTTTTCTACCATTTGGAGTTTGAAACCCATGCATTGTCTTTCTCTCCTCGTTGACTGAATGAAAAACGCTGGTGAAAGTCATCAAAGGTCTACATATCTTTTCATTTGGTTTTAGTCAAGATCATTGTTCTTCGACTTTTTCTTTTGGGTGTGAAGTTTGATTTCTCTTTGATTGTTTCTTTTCTTTCACTTCTTGTTTTGATTACAATGAGAAGGTGTATTGTTTGTATGATTCTTGCTTGTGTTGGTCTGATTTTTCATTCGTCCAAAAGATAATTAGCAAGATGAGCATTGTGTTGAATCAATCGTTATTCATATGAAAACAATAAGATACATCTTCATGATTGATTGTTCATTTTAGAAGGCATATCAAAAGTTTTAGCATCACATCAGGATTTGATTGAAGAAAATTTGTTTGAGGACTCTCCTCATTAGTGCTTGTTAGTGAATTTGTCGTCGTCAATCCTTCTAGCATTCCGGCTGGGTCTCATCAAAACCCTTTAGCCGATGACCCCTTTTGGACCGCAGACATTGTTCGAAGTCCACCACGCTTGGTGTGAGATCTTTATGGAATAGGGGAAGGTGCCGACGCACCTTTTTCCTACACCGTACCCCTAAACCATTTTACCGGTACCACCACTTTTATGGCCACACCACCCGTTGGTCCAAACATACCGTCCATTGGCCCAAGGTCTACTCTCCCCCTCTAGACGACCCATTCTACAATGGTCCTTCACATTTCAACTATTCTCGCCGATAATGCAGTGATCAACCAAGCTGCAATTGGCACACCTATAACACCAAGACCTACACTCCCTTTTGGGTTCAGAGCATTGAATACTTCCATTTCCACTACTACCCAAACCACTACTACCCAAGTTATGCCAGGAAGTTCCATACATATCCAACAACTCGGAGGGACTGGTCTTGGTGGTCCTAATCCACTCGGTGGCACCGGTCAGTCACTTATGTCTGGTTCTCAAATTCTGGGAACTCTCCCTCAAGCTGGGGGGCATCCTCACACCGGAGGAAAAATTCCATTCAGGGGGCACCCTCATGCTGGGGGGCAGCCTCAATCCGGATTCTACCATCAACTGCATGGACAAAATGTGTCTTCCACACCTAATCCGTGGAATGTCCTTTTTCAAGGAAACCCACAGTTCTCGGCAGGACAAAATTCTCAGACTCCACAACAACCCCCTTATGGACAAATACCACACCCAACCTATAACCCGCAAAACCCATCCGGTTATCCTCTGCTCACACATTCTTCTCAAAACACCTCAAATCCTGTGTACTCTGGTCAAAACCAACCTCATAAAAGAGGGCCCACTAGTTATAATTACCCACGTAACCCAGTAATGGGCCCTACTGGTGTCCCGCTGCCACACCAACATTACCCACATATTAACCGACAACTACCTTTTCTAGCTACCCTGGATCTTCCAGACTTGTCTTGGTTAATGAATGACCCTATTTATCATTCTCCAGTTTGGCCGGCTATTCTAGCTAAACTTCCTTCTGATATCCCAAAATTCGACGGAAAGTCCAAAGAAGACCCAAACAACCACGTGATGACTTTCCATTTGTGGTGTTCATCCAACTCCCTCATGGATGATTCTACTCCTTTGCATCTTTTCCAACAAAAACTTACGGTTTCTGCAACGAAATGGTATATTGAACTACCACGCGCATCTTTTCACGATTTCAACTCCCTCACCATGTCCTTCCTCACACACTTCCAACTACCCATTCAATATGAGATGGGTACTGATCTATTAACCTCCCTTCATTAGAAAACTTCCATACATATCTATATGATAATATTCATGAATGGAGACGATGACGCAGGCTAATCAAAGTGGTCATTCCCGACCAATTGTTAGCGGAATGGTTCACTAAATCATTGTTACCCTAGATCGCTCGTGATGTTGCCATGGGTGGTGTAGTCACCGAGAAATAAGACATTGCCTGAGCTCAGTACTTAGACTTAGTCTATTCACAATCCGGAACTCTGTACGAGTTGATCCCGAACGCTACCTATCCCACTAATGATCCATCCAAACCATCGTCTGCTTCCCAGGCGAATGGAGTTATCAGCTTTGTCAAAACCCAATCTACTACCCAGTCTATTGGAACAATTCAGCGGCCAGTTTCGATGGCTTCTCCTAGCTCGACTACACCCTCTTCTACCCCCCTTCAAACTTAGGTCTCTGAGGTGAATGCAGTCCAATCAACCCCTTCACAAGAACCTGGGGGCAAGAAGAAAGTGAGAAATAAACCAAAGAAGAACAATAAAAACGAACAACCCAAAACTCAACCACAAACCCTTGCTGCCGGAAAACAACCACAACGAAAACTGAAATTCCCATGTCTCATTTATGGAGATGATCACTACACTCAAGACTGCCCACATCATAATGAAGTGGCCAAACTTTTCAAGGGAAATTCACAACCCGCTGTGCTTACTCAACCTTTTCCATAGCAACAATCTTTGGTTTCTCAAACCCCCACACCAGGGGGTAGTTCCAACCAACCCCATGATGAGGCCTCGACAAGTGCCCACATTTACATGTTTAACGGGTTTAATCAAAACCACTCACTCTATGACATACAACATGCTAGTTAAACCTGATAAGCCGAAGATCACTAACGGTTCTTTGCTGGACCCATTACCATCCTCTGTTAATCCTCCATATGTTAGCCCTCCATCTGGGCCACTCTAGATCAAGAAACCTTCTTTTGATTCCATATTACACCCTCCTAAGAGCACCATATGGAAATCTACTTTCAATCCTAATTCATGGGCTACCCAAAATTACAATATTGTAAAAGATTTGGCCCAAGCACCGTGTGCTATGTCTACCTTGGAAGTTCTACAACACTGTCCTAGCCAACGTAGAACGCTCTTAGCCGCTATCGGTGCTTTTGATTCTGAGTCATCAAACAACCTCACGTTTAATCTAGATGACCATCAACCGCGACTCTCCCACCAGCTAACTTTCCAAATCGATGTTGTTGTTCACAATCAACGAATCCACCGAACTATCCTGGATGAGGGAGATTCTACCTGTGTCATGTCTCTAGCCTATTGGAAAGGCTTTAAATCACCTGCCCTTAACAAATCCCCTATGATGTTATGTGCTTTCGATGGATGAGGTTTTCATCCTCACGGATTATTACAATCCCTAGCCGTTTAGTTGGGCAGCAAAATTGTTACCGTTGACGTCGAGGTGGTCGATGCTCCCCTCGATTACAACCTATTACTTGGAAGAAGTTGGTTCTATGCTATGACTGTTGTTGCCTCGTCAGTGTTCCGATGTGTACAATTCCCCCATCAAGGAAAAATTGTCACCATCGATCAACTTGATTTCTGTACACTTGACGCTCGCATCCCTGCCACCAACAACATTCCTTTTTTGGGAGACCACCCAGTTATGTATGAAAGCGTTGGTGTTGTCTTATTGAAAGATTCTATCCTTATGGGTACTTTCCCTACACCATTTTCACCTACCACACATCATATTTCCATCCTCAATATGGTCTCGACTATGCCTTATCAATCCATGGAATCATCTGATCCTTGTATTGTACCTAGTCCTTTGGAATTTGATGTGCTCAGTGACACTATGCCACTTAGCCCAGCTGAGGCTGCATACATAGCTATTCAATCTGCTTCTCCCTCTTCCAACAATTCACATTCATTGGCACCCGATGCCTACTCGATGCCCTCATGGTTGGATTCCCTATCATATGTTTTCGATTACATTTCCCACATTTTTCCTTCTGATGAATCGGTTATGGAAATGCTTAGCATCGACGATCTGCCTTGGGATGATAACCATCATCGATCCTCTTTTCTTCCACCATTGGAAAAAATTCACTAAGACATACACTCTGTCTCCCCTCCCGATGTTACCGATGCTCGACAATCTCCCATCCTCACACAAGATACTCTCTCTGAGGGGAACATGGGTAACATCTCTGCTACGATCATGATTGACATTTCAATCAAAGAAGGTGTCGTGGAAAACATTAATCTTGATGCTAATTGCACACCTGATGAAGTGGTTTCTTACACCGCTTTGTTTAAAGAATTCTATGATGTCTTCGCATGGAGCTACGAGGAAATGCCCGGGATCGACCCTTCAATCATCGTGCAAAAAATCAAAACTTACCCTGACACGAAACCCATTCGACAAAAGCTTCGCCCGGTTCATCCCAAGAAAATCGCAGCTATAAAGGCAGAAGTTGAAAAAATTCTCAAATCTGGCTTTATCTACCCCATCCCTTTAATCGAATGGGTCTCCAACCTTGTTTCGGTTGCCAAAAAACAAGGGACCATCCGTGTTTGTGTCGACTATCGAGATCTCAACAAGGCTTGTCCTAAGGACAACTACCCTACGCCCTTCATCGATCAAATCATCGATAATTGCGCAGGAGCGTAATCTTCTCTTTCATGGATGGATTTTCTGGGTATAACCAGATTGAAATCTTACCTGCTGATCAACATAAGACAACCTTTATCTGCCCATGGGGAACTTTTGCTTATCAAAAGTTAACATTTGGCCTAAAAAATGCTAGTGCCACCTTCCAGCGGGCCATGTCGTACGCTTTCCACGATATCAAGCATATCGTGGAGCCTTATCTCGACGATTTACACGCCCATTTATCCGATCGATCTGATCACATCGATCACTTGTAGGCAATTTTTCTTCGATGTTGGTTCTACCATATTCGTCTGAATCCACACAAATGCATTTTTGCTGTCGAATCCGTTCCGACTCCTCAGTTTCATTGTCTCCAAAGATGGGATCAGGGTGGATCCCTTAAAGATTAAGGCCACCCTATCCTTAGCCCCACCTACCAATTTAACCCAACTCCAAAGTTTGCAAGGCAAAGAAAACTTCCTTTGCCGTTTCATCTGCAACTACATCGAAATAACTAAAGGATTTATGCGGTTACTACAGAAAAACACCCCGTTTATCTGGGATGACACTGCCCAATGGTCATTCGATGATCTCAAGCATGCCTTGACCCACGCTCCCTTGTTACACCCTTCGTAGTATACAAGGGACTATATCCTTTACTTGGCCGCCTCGGCTTCCACTATTGTGATGGTGTTAGTCCAGGAGGACCCCAACAACGAAGAACATGTGATTTACTACCTGAGCAAAAGTCTATCTAGACCCAAGCTCCGATATTCACATGTCGAGAAACTGGCTCTAGCAGCCATCATCACTGTCCAGAGATTCCGCCACTACATCTTATTATGCACCACCATGGTAATCGCAGACTCCAACCCCATGTACCACGTCTTGACATGTCAAGTACTTGGGGGAAAATATTCAAAGTGGATCGTTATTCTTCAAGAATTCGATCTTGAGTTTACAAAGGCCAAAGCCAAAAAGTCCCTGGTGTTTGTAGAGCTTATCTGTGCTCTCCCCCATGCCGATGAAAACGTTGAAACTAGAGATTCTCTCCCCGATGAATCTCTCTTCCTCATTAGCACCTTTGATCCTTGGTATGGAGACATTCTCCTCTACCTTCAAACCCAATGTTTTCAACCCAACATTTCTCGTGAAGAGCTTCGACATATTCATCACCACTCTCATCGCTATCTCATCATCGGTGACACCTTGTATCGTCATGGTATCGACACCATCCTTCAACGATGTCTGGTTCATGAGGAGGCTGAACGCATTTTGAACGATTGTCACCTTGGTGCCTGTGGCGGTCACCTCTCTGGGATGGCCATAGCCCAAAAAATCCTACATGCTGGCTACTTTTGGCCCTCAATTTTCAAATATTGCATCGAGGCCATCAAAAAATGCCCACCTTGCCAACTCTTTAACAAGAAGGCACGCACCCATGCTACTGTGCTGCACCCCATTATTGCCATCGGCCCCTTTGCCAAGTGGGCCATCAATTTCATGCAGTGTAAGCCTACCTCAGATGGGGGGCACGGTTACATCATCGTCGTCGTCGACTACTTCACCAAATGGGCTAAGGCTATGCCTACCTTCCTTAACGATGGTCACACTGTAGCTCTATTCCTTTTCAACCATATCATAACTCATTTTGGTGTACCACATGCCATTGTCACTGATCATGGTGCACACTTCAAAAACTAGATGATGAGCAAGTTACATGTCAAATTGGGTTTTCGCCATGAAAAATCATCCCCTTACTACCCATAGGCCAACAGACAAGTTGAGGCCATCAACAAAGTCCTAAAAACCATGATCCAATGCATGGTAGGGGAAAACAAAACATCGTGGCATTTACAACTTTTCTCCGCTCTCTCGGCTTATTGCACCTCTGTGAAAACTTCAATTGGATTCACCCCTTTCCAGTTGGTATATGGCATTGAAGCCATCCTACCAATCGAGTGTGAGATTCCATCACTCAAACTGAAAGTAGAACTCCTGCCCCATACTTCTGCTGAAGAAGAACGATTCTTGTATCTATCCAAATTGGACGAAACACATCGCGATGCTTCTCTTGCCAATGAGGCACATCAGAAATGAATTAAGAGTCAATATGACAAATCCGTCCACCCTTGGACTTTTGCAGAAGGAGACTTAGTCCTCATTTACGACCAAGCTCATGACAAATTGGGGACAGGAAAGTTAGAACCTCTGTGGCACAGTCCTTACATCGTGAAGCGTGTTCTACATAGAGGTGCCTACGAATTAGTTGATCATGATGGAATTTCCTTAGGAGAGCCCGGAAATAGGATTTACCTTAAAAAGTACTATGCCTAGATCACCTAGCATATGTACTTTGTATATTATTGTATTTTAGTTTGGTGTCTCTATTTCTTTCGCGTGCTCAAGTCTTTACCATTGCCACTCATGACTGTGCTTTTGTTTTCATGCGCAGATGATGTCTTCCTTTCCTATCTTTTTTGGGTTCGCAGATGGCGCTAGCCGACATACCCGGAACATTGCTTCGGTAGCATGGGTTATTTACTAGTTTGACGAGGTGGTGAGTTCAGAAGGGATCTGCTTAGGACCAGCAACCAACAACATGGAAGAATATCATGCTGTCATTGGAATGTTGACCCAAGCCTCCTCCCTAGGTATCTCTCGTATCATTGTGTACTTAGACTCCCAACTCGTGGTTTATCAACTCAACCGTATCTACGCTATCCATAGTCCTATCCTGCTATGTCTACACTTACAAGTTCGTCGTCTTGAACGAATGTTCGATTACATTGAATATAGACACATTCCAAGAGAACTTAATAGTGTTTCAGATTCGTTAGCTAATTATATCATGGATTGGTATCTTGCCCACATATAAGAGTTAAGGAAAACAAAATTGTACATTACATGTAAATTAAAACACATCATAGGCATCATGTACAAATCATTGGCATTGTAAAAAATCGAAACTCTCTCTCTCTCTCTCTCTCTCTCTCTCTCTCTATATATATATATATATATTTATATATGGCATGACTAAAATGTTTGGATTACATAAAAAAGTATGTAGAAGAGAAAAATATTGGGTTCGCCTGACAAGGCATACAAAAATATGATCACCGAAGAGACTCTAATCTCCCTGCACTACATTGTGTTGCGAGTAACACATCACCACGTGCACTACGCGCCTTAGCAGAGAATTGATATTCTCTGGTACTCCCACAGTGTGCCTCTACAAATGTAAAGGCACTTCCCCCCTCCGCAGAGAAGGGATGCCCATTGTAAGGCCTTGGAGGCTTCTCTCAACCTCCCGGAGACCTATCACTGGTACTGTCGGATCTGCTGCAACCAGGACACCCCCATGACGTCCTGGTATCAATATATCAGTCAGGCACACTGCTCCCTTGTCTGCATGTTGAAAACAACACATCTGTTAAAAACTCTTCTATGTACCCAAAAAAATATATATACATTAAAAACTCAAAAAAAAAAAAATTTAGACAAGGTATGGCTCAGTCTCTTACCTGATACATCCCAGTCTTCCTCCACGGGCAAAATCAAATCCATGCTCCCGCGGAAATCTGCCTCAGCATAAGGTAAGTCCTCTATCCAGAGATAGTGCCATCTCAGCCAAGCAAAGAAATTGCTAGTGAAATGGAACTCCAACTCCTATACTAGCCTTGGAGACAGACTAGTCCACCTCTCCATCCTCGGTTCATCCACCGGTCACACCGCCAGTGCTATCTGAGGCTGCATCTGGGGGATGCGCTCTAGAAAAAATGAGACCAAAAATGAGCCATAACCAAACTGCTTCTGTCCATTCCTGCACCGTGAAATCTATTCCTTCACATTTCGAAGGAACCCTGCACTCTAGTTGAACAATGTTGGTTCCAAACACTGAACACCATAAGCTACCTGCAATCTTGACACCAGATGCACGCTAGTACTGCCTATCATGCTCATGATAGCAAACAGTATAGACCGGAGGGGCAGTTCTCGAATATCCTTGATAGGGATTCTACCCCCTACCAACCTTGCTCCTGGGATATAGTTGCGTGTCAGATACATGTCCACTTTTTCAGGTAGTGCCCTCTGTTCAGAGAAAGATATGGGAACCCCTATTTTCGAGAGGCCAGTCAAAAAATACACGTCTTCTAACTCAATGGTTAAAAGTTGTGTGCCAATCCGAAATCCTTGCTCTATGACATCCCATAGGCCGATCATATGCTCGAGCAATAAAATCTCTTTCTTCATTTTTTGCAACTTGAAGAATTTGAGAAAGCCACAAGCTCGCAATGCAATCCGTGTGCAGGGACTCCACAAGGCAACTAATTCATCCATCTCATGTTCTCTTTCTTTCCACTCGATCATGGTCACCGAAGTTACCTACAAAACAAAAAATAAAGGAATTCTTTATTTCCACATTTTGGCAATTTCGGCAATTTTCAAAAGCAATTTAAAACATGAAATAAGATGCCCACATCATTTAAAAGTGACCACACACTCTTTTATAACTACCATGCCCTCTCTCAACCATTTAACATTCATCAAACAAAAATAAAGACGTTTAAAAAATCAAAACGACTTTGTGGCTGCATGGGCGTATGGGGAGATTTTTCATGGGTTCTTTTACCAAAAAATGACCTATCTAATTGACTATTGGGGCGTTGGCATCTTAGCCATCCTTTTCTCGAATGTTTTTTGCAAAAAAAAATCCCATTTTTCCATTGATTTTTAAAGAGGTTGATTTGGCTCTATTTGGGGCAACTTGGGGCTTCATATTTTAAAATAAATAATGCTATGAAAATGGATACGAAGCCATGTAATTGAAAGAAGACAAGATGGAGATCTACCTGGTCTGAACAGCAAGCAAAATGGTCAACCGTAGCTCCGGCAGCGAGCAAAACAAGATCCACTTCAAATGAGAATCTCCACTACTCCAAAATCCTTGTGCAAAATGAAATGGTAAATGAAATTTTCAATGTATTGTTATTTATAAATTTTCATTTTTCATAAGGTATGGTCATTTATGGGTTTCTCTAACAATATGCTGGCTTCACTAAACCCTAGTTTGTAGTTTTGGCATCGCAGGTTTCCTAGCAGTCTTGATGGTTTATTCACCTTGTCGCACTTATGAGCATAGTCTTAGTTCGTTCTCGAGCTCGATAATATGAGAACATAACCGGGTAAACTTTTATCTCTTTTTCAGACCCGTACGATACACGAACACACAAAAAAGGAACCCCCCTGGAGTCTACTTTAAAACCTTTTCAGACTCTCTAAATATGAAAAGATTGTCGAGTGACCTTGCTTCCTTTCACACTCTTTAAAAGGTCAGAAAGGGCATCTTTCGAGCGATAGTTTACCCCTTTTTCGGTCTCATTAAACTACTGTATGAAAAAGGAACTGAGAGAGTTCTCTTTTAAGTATTTTTCCAAACTCTATAATCCTGAAAAACCTTCGATTTTTCTGTCTTTGGAATCGTTAAAGCACACATCGACAGGCCCACATGGGACTGAACCCTTACTTCTTCTGGTTCGTTAAACAAAGGAAGAGGAACTTACCGAAGGTGAGTTATATCAAGCATGTGTTATCTTCCTCGAACTCATTAAATAAAAAAGAGGTACTCATCTATCTAGATGGGGGGAAAAATTGAAAGGAGCAAGCCAAGCAGTCTCTTGAGAACATCATCCAACACTTCTTAGAGTCGTCCTTGAACATGGCACTTTTTCATTTGCACATATCATAATCTGTTGAACCTATGCACTGAGCCAATCCTTTGAGTTCCTTTCGGTCCTTTGGGTCACCCGATGCAAGTCACAGTACCCACTACATAGTTTTGGTCCATGCCACATTTTTGTTGTTGTGCTTAGTGTTCAAGGGAAGTATCTTCCTCGAGAGTCATCCATCCCAAATATCTTGCCTCAAAACCTATGTTAGTCCATGTCCATTTGATCTACCAATTACATCTCCATGTCTGTTTTTTATCGTTGATGGGGGATACATCAAGGCCCTCCCTCGACGAGTCTATTCCTGTCGACTTCAACACATTATCCGGGAATCAGACTTAGAAACCAGTTAGTACTTTGGGACCTGCATTCCTCAATGGTAGGCCTCCTCACGTTCGACAGTAGGTATACATCATTGACCTCTGATCGAATGATTCCACAAATGTTCAACCTCAACTCATCTATTTGCATTCGGTGGATTGTACTAGGGTACCTTGGGAATCATTGACATTAATGGTGATTTCCCTCGCACTTGTTAACGGTTCACACCATTGACCGGTAATCAAGTGGTTTTTTCCATGTTCGACATCAAGACATATATTCACATGGTTAGAATCGTACCATGTTGGGATCGGTAAGAAGACCCTGGGTTGAGTAACCACTTTGATATATGCTTTGCCCATGTCGCGAAGGAGTTTCTATTGGACAAAGAACACATACACTGTCACATAGATCCACTTTGTATTGGTCATGGCTATGTCTTTTCATCTCATAGATCCACTGTGTATTCTTTGTGGCTACGATCAGTTTGAGTCATCAAAGTATAGATCCACATTGTATCTTCGGTGGCTATACCTTTTTATCAATACAATTATGGATCCGCAGTGTATTTTATGGCGGCCATATCTCACAAGTCTTGATCACCCAAGCATAGGTATGCCTGCCTTGGGTTTTGAAATATGTCATGATATTTGTTGGATATTTGTGTGCATCTTCCGTCAGGTTCTCCAAGTCTATACCCCTTCCTTGAACATCTACAAAGAATTTCAGTCATCAGTTTGCATCTTCTAACTTCATACTTTGGGGGACATTCTATTACATGTCAAAATTACTCAACTGGATAAGTGTCACATGTTCCTCTCAATTGTCGTAAGTGTCACATCTTCCTTACAACTTTTGCAAGTGTCGCAAGTTGTTCACAAGTGTCGCAAACATTGTTCAAGCATACTGCCATGCCGAAGACACTAAGGAGGCACTTAAAACATCTCATACACTTGATTTGGAGAAGAGGAATTGATTAACTAAAGTCAACGAACTCTTGACACCTGAGAAGAGCTCTTAATCAAAGGTTCTGAGGGTGAGCACTCACCTATATCAGTCTAGGGAGCATTGGCACTTCCCTACAAGGCTTCAGGGAGAATTATAACACTCTCCTGCCCTTATGAAAGAGCGCTATCCACTTTTGAAGCGTTGGCGCTTCCCTCAAGCTTCCTAGGGAGCGCTACAGTGCTCTGATGTCCCTTTTGAGGGAGCGCTGCCTAATTTGAGGCAGTAGTTGGCCCGTTGAGGAGAATAAAGGGAGGATCTTTCAAGTTTAGAAGGCAGTTGAATTCTAATTCTTGGTTCCATCAGGAGATCCCTGATCTAAGGAGGAGGTTCCTCAACTTGTTCTAAAGATAACTCAAGAGGTTAAGCTCCTCTTAACCTATATAAGCAATCTCTATGATGGTGAAAAGGGGGAAGAATTGCTAGCATGAAACCTATGATCTCATAGGAAACACATAGCCAGCCGAAGGAGAGTGATCAGTGAAGTTGCTATTATCCAGGTTGTGGATCTTTTGAGCAAGGGTTAGATGAAGGGGACTTGACAAGGCTGTCGCATTCGCATCTACGATTGTGAGTATTGTTGTCGTTATTCTCATTAATATGACACGCTTGGCCCGTTTCTTTCTAGTTTGTGTCTGATGTTACATGAACTTATCATTGATAGATAGATCTATTTTCAAGCTAATATCAATAGAGTAGGAAGTGGTCGTATCTTGTTTGTCTACAGGACTCAGTGAGGAGCAAAGGATTGAAGCTCAACTCAGAGTGTGAAAGGAAAAACATCGATAAAGAGGTACTTATGTTCTCCTTCCTTCTCATGTGTTAGTTTGTATATATTTGAAAGGAAGTCAGTGTCCACGTTAAGAATTTTTTGTCTTAGAGTTAGGGTCAAGCTCTTTGAGGTAATTTACCTGTCCGCGGGGAGATTTTCCTACAACACAATTAGGATACGTTGTTGTTCACTATAACACCATGAGATGCTATAGCTGTAGTAGATTTGGCCACAAATCCCAGGAGTGATGGAACACAAGAAGAAATTCCATGATGAGTACTTCACATAGCATGGCTAGAATAAGGAATGAAGTAAGAAAGGGAGACATCTTTGAAAAGATGGATGCTCAAAGCTCAAGTTCTAAGGAGAAGGGTCATCTACAGAAGTGGGTGAAGAAGACAGAGTAGCCAGAACATAATGAAAGACCTAAGGGAAGCTTAAGTAAGACATCTACTAAGGCATATGCGGGTGACAGTGATGATAGTCGTGTACATACACTGGCTGACCTTGCATAGGTCGTGTACACACATGCTCTGTTGTGCAGCAAGCCGTGTATATGTGGTAAAGCCTTGGGAAAAAGGCAATGCACATGGGTTGCAGCTTGATGTGATGGCATAACTCTGTGTTGCAGGGTCTAACATTGTTTATTGTAGGTTTTGACATTATTTTCTAAAGGTTTTCTTGGTTCTAAGTTAGATCATGTAAGGTTATGATATAAAATAAATCTTAGATGCATGGCACTAACCCATGAGTATGGATTAATGTTGATCAAATTCTCATCTATTGGATTATGTAAAATAATCTGTTGGGGTACATGGATGGTACATAATTGAAGTTTCTTTGATATATCTTATGATGTATTATTGGAAGCATATGGTATTGTTGGATATCATGGTGCATGCATTTTGCATGTGGATGGGATACACATTGAGACATGTAGTTGGTGAGTTGAGTTGATAGTCATGTTGTACATCATTGGGAGTCATAGCTTGTTGATGCATGATTGACATACTTGCTTGGTGCAAGTGATGATGCATGATGGTACACTCATAGATGGTATTTTTTTAGCATATTGATAGATGCACATGGTTGGCACAATTGGTAGATGCACATGTTGGCATATTGGTAGATGCACATGTTGGCATATGGTGGATACATTTCATGGATGATATATTTTGGCACATTGTTGATGTACATGGGTGTTGTACATGGTGGGCACATTTTGGTACATGATGTACTTGGTTGATATATTGTTCATGATTCTCTATTTCATTGATGACATATATTTTTTTTCATGATGTATGGTATGGCACAAGTTAGATGCATGAACAGGTCCAAGGATTGTCATATGGTAGCATATTGTTCATCTTGCAGAGAAGATAGGGGGAAACATACCCTTAGGGGGAGTCATTCTTCTTCCCATGATTCTAGGAGGAGATATTTATCATATGAATACCTAGAAAAGAGCCCTATATTTGAAGAAAGAGCACAGAGGCATAATTCCAGGAGGAGCAATGGTCACACGGGGAGTATGTTCGATGTATATTCAACATTACATCGGAGTGATATCCCTTGTTCAAAAGGGGAGAGATTATTCAGAGGAATATCAAAGGCATTTAGATAGGGGGAGGATCCCCAAGGATAATGCAACCAGGGGGAGCAGCCCCAAGAGGAGAATTGGCCTTTGTCATTGATGTCAAAGGGGGAGAGTTAATCACATTAATGTGATTGATGTTTATTGATGGGGAGAGATAGTCACATTGACTAATGATGTAGAGCATGCCTTATCTACAGGTTGGCATCAATAATTGGTAATTGGTGTTGACATCAATTTTGGTATTTCCATCAATGCCAAAGGGGGAGATTGTTGGATCATGTTGTCATTGATGCCAATGTTTTGATTATTTGGGAGATTGTTGAATCATATGTCATTGATGTAAATGGTTTGATTGATTGATGATTGATGAACAATGTATATGTATTGTCCTTGATGAGAATGATAGATGTCAAAGTGAAAACCAATTTATAAAGATGGATCATTGATATGATGCATAGATGAATATGGATCAATGAGTTGTCATTGATACATGATGATGCATAGTTTGTTTGATGAAAAGATGACTCATTATTGTCTTATCATGATTGATAAGGTGCAAAAATGGATGAAATCCAAAGTGGTCCCCTTATGGTGAAATCCCTCATGGGAATATGCTTTGCGGATTGAGTTATCCTAGAAGAACGGTTGGAGGACCCATGCTTGTATGTGGAATAATGAGATGAAGATAAATGAATTTTTTGGTGAAACTATCCTAGATGGATAGTGCTTGTCATGCCATTTTCGGTGGTATGTGGAATGTCACATAACTCCTCACAGTTTGAGAGTTATGGCCTTATGAAGTTGGAGGACCCCCATATGAAGGCTTGAAGCCCCCAAGGTCAAAGAAGTCAAAGTGCTTGAAAAGAAGAAATCATTATTTAAATAATAAAAAGAAGTGACAAAATCAAGAAGGAATATTTAAATGATAAATATTGGAGAACTTTCTATTTATGGAAAGTGGTTAACCCTAAAATAAGGGAAATGGGTTAAGTGACCTAGAATATGAAAGTATAAATAAGAAGCTAGGATCTCTTGTGAAATTTACATTTGGTGAGAATCCCTTTTGTGGATCAATGGAGAGCTTCTTGTGAATATATTTTGGAGTATTGATGGAGAGCTTCTTGTGAATATATTTTGGAGTATTGATGGAGAGATTCTTGAGAATTATTGGTGTGGATCTATTGAGCATGATTGAAGATCTATTTTGAGGAAGAGAACGAGAGGAGGATCTCATGGATGCATCAAAAGTTTCGACAATGTCAGAGATCTTGACGACAAAATTATCAGAACTTCAGAAACCCTAGTTTCTTATGCATACGCGAGACGTCTGTGTATAGGGTGTGTATACATTGAGGTATATGTGGGCTGGTTATGTAAAGGCTGAGTATGTATGCAATTTGTCTGAATATAGGGAGCATATGGTGGAAAGAATGGTGAAGAATTGTGTTTGAGCTAGTGCCAAGATCTTGGATGACTAGGCAAGTTCCAGATCTACATTCTATGGTCTCATATCTATCACCAAGAAACTGGTATGATTACATTATTGTCTTTATGAATACTATTGTTTGATGTGATGGGAATGTTTAGGGAATTATTGGTATGGGTTCTATGATATGGTTCAGTTTGGTTGATTTTGTTGATGGAGTGATCAGTACTCTTGTGATTCAGTGGTGACATGATGCTTATACATGTTTGATATAGCATTCATATTGATCTATTGTGGAGAATGAGAAATCTATTGGAGAGCTTGGAGATGGTGTGACTGGTTGTGAGTCAGTTTGGATAGTGGAAGACAGAAGAGAAAGTGATTGCAGGTTGTAGAGGATATGAGCATGTGAAGCAAAGCAAAACTCTTGTTGCTCAGAATCATACACATGTTGCATTATACACTGGCCACATGCACATGCGGGCTCTAGTGAGCCAGGGTACATGTGCATACACACGTGGGATGCACTAATGATAGGTCGCGTACCTATTGACAGATTGATATCTGTTCAGGATTGTTGCCTCATCTCAGTTGGTGTTGAGGGTGTAAGCTGAGTCTTGCATTATAGAGCTGGTGCTCTTGCGGAGTTGTACTCTATTTAGTTGTTACTGATAAACCCTGGATTGTTGTCCATAATAAAAATAAAAATTGTACATACATCTTGTGTTCTTTGTGTTACTTGTGGTGATGACTTATTGATGATATGTGTTGCTGATATATGTTCACATCTAACCGGTTATAAATGACAGCAATGGGTAATGAATAAATGTTGAATGTTAACTAAGGATTTTTATGTGAAGAGGGAAGTTTTGGGTAAAAGAGCCCCACACTCATTCACTCCCCCTTTAAGTGTGGTAGGTGTGTCCAACAATATTCATTTCAAATCAACCATCTACAATATTACCAACTTTCATCCTTTTGTTAGTCCATAATCATTTAATCTACCATCTTACATCACTTTCTTGTGTCTTTTTTGTGTCTATGATGGGGGATACATCATGGCCCTCCTTCGATGAGTTTTTTCCCATTGAATTAAACAAATTATCCAAGAATTAGACTTAGAAATAATTTAATACCTTGATATCTACATGCCTCAATGGAAGGCCTCCTCACTCTCGACAACATGTTCACATCATTGACCTCTGATCGAATTATTCCATGACTGTTCGACTTCAACTCATTTATTCACATTCACTAGAATGTGCAAGGGTAACTTGGGAGTCATTTTCATTATTGGTGATTTCCCTCGCAGTTGTTAACAGTATACATTAATGACCAATAATCAAGTGGTCTCTACCATGTTCAACATCAAGTCATTTATTCACATGGCTAGAATCGTAGCATTTCAGGATCATGATGAATACCCTGGGTTGGGATCTCAATATTTTATGTGCTTTACCCAAGATGTGATGGAGATCATTTGAATATGTAAATGATTCTAGTATAACCACCGTATTGGAAAACTCAATGATGTATATATTGTCACATAGCTCCAATTTGTATTGATTCATGGCTATGTT
>ML778310.1:849250-880267 GCA_009831015.1 Picea engelmannii
AGTAAACTTATTAAATGTTGATATGATAACTTATCTCTTTTTAAGTCTTTCCATATTGAACATCTTCTCTATAGTGGTGTTGGTGTTTTTCATTTTAATAGTATGCTTGTTCACATGTTATATATAGTCAAATTGGATGTTATTGGCTTTTTGTTTGTAATTGCTCAAGTAGTAACCTTATTAAATGTGGATATGATAACATAGTATTTTATTTTTCGGAAAGACTATTTGTGTGGGATCTTGGAACTCAAATGATAACTTAGTATTTTATTTTTTGGAAAGACTATTTGTGTGAGATCTTGGAACTCATTCTATGCTATTTTTAAATTTTTTTTGTGAAACTAAAATTAATTAACAATTTTTATTTACCAATTCTTTAAATATTAAAATATATTTATCACAAGATTATATTTCAAAAAAATTAGTGTATTGAAAAACCATTAAAAATACTTGTAAGAATCTCACTTATAATTCTTTTTAATTCACTAAAATAAAAGTAGAAATACTAGATCAACTATCTATGATCTCAAGTGATAACTTAGTATTTTATTTTTTAGAAAGACTATTTGTGTGAGATCTTGGAACTCATTGTGTGTTATTGTTAGTTCTTTTGTAAAATTAAAATTAGTTTAGCAATTTTTATTTACCAATTTTTAAAATATTAAAATATATTTATCACAAAACTATATTTAAAAAAATTTAGTGTATTGAAAAACCATTAAAAATACTTGTAAGAATCTCACTTATAATTCTTTTTCATTCACTAAAATAAATCTAGAAATATTAGATCATCTATGATGTTAACATATAACTTAGTATTTTATTTTTTGGAAGGACTATTTGTGTGAGATCTTAGAACTCATTGCAAGTTATTTTTAATTTTTTTGAAACTAAAATAAGTTTAACAAATTTTTTTACCAATTTTTAAAATATTAAAATATATTTATTATTAAATTATGTTTCAAAAATTTTAATGCATTGAAAAACAATTATAAATACCTGTAAGAATCTCACTTATAATTCTTTTAATTCACTAAAATAAAAGTAGAAATATTAAATCAACTATCTATTTCTAAAATAAATAATTGAATCTCAATAAAACATGAATTTAAACATTATTTTTTTTATAGAATGGGTCTAAAAACATGTGTTTCATTTTTAGAGATTATGGGTTTAAATCTAGAGGAGGGTAGAGTATGTACATCTTGGTAGACCTTAGGAGTCAAATCTCTCATATATATACAATTGCATTCATTCAATGGGTCCATCATGTAAAACATTTCACCTATCATGACCACTGCTTGCTTTGTACTATATGACATTGTAAAATAAAAATATTAAGATGACCAAATTATCATATTTACACCCAATACTTGCATTGTACTATGTCACATTATGTCACATTGTAAAATAAAAATATCAAAACAACCAAATTATCATATTTACTCTTAAAATAATCAAATAAAATATGTAGAATTAGATTTTGCAGCTAAAACATTCTTCTACCTCAATCTATTAACATAAACACAACCTTAAACATTTTAAAAATCATTCACTACACTTACAACTCCGTGTATCTCCAAATTACACTCCAACAAACAAACAAACACTTACAACTCTCTGCATCTCCAAATTACACTCAAACAAACAAACAAACAATTCCAAACAGTTACTGTTTTATCTCAGTAATAGTTAAATCTCCACTGCTACTACTGCAGCTATGACCATGCTAGTAGGGCATTTTCCACCAAACACTTGCAACTCAGTGAATCTCCAAATTACACTCTAAACAAGCAAACAAGCACTTGCAACTCCTTGCATTTCCAAATTACACTCCACCAAACAAACAAACAAACAGTTCCAAATGACTCCAAGAAACGAACAGTTGATGCTTTATCTCACTAATCGTATTTAAATCTCGAAGGTTGTTGCTGCAGCTACGACCATGCATGCAGGGCATTTGCCACCACCACTGTTAACTTCAATCCACTACCCAGTTGATGGGTTAAACAGATAACACACATTTTTCTTGGGGCCCAATCCGCTTACAAAAAAAAAGTCGCAATTAAAGGGATTGATCCAAAGCAATTTATTTTTTAATATAATTTTTATTAAAAGTAATAATTTTATTGAATTAATAGGAGAAAGAATTTTGATTAGTAATTTTTTTAAATGATTTTCTATTATTTAAGATAATCAAAATTGTCAAAATTTTAAAAAATGGGTGAAGTATATATAATAAGATAAAAAGGGAGTGAGTTAATAAGTGGACAATTTCAACTATTTTGATGAATTTACTTTTTCTAGAAGGATAAAGTTGTACTTTGATCTAGTCAAATTTTGATCCCTATAAAATCTATAAAATGGGTCAAAAACCTTGAACAATCAATCTAAGTATTCTTAAAATGGGTCGATTTTTTTATGAACAAACTTCCATGGTCATGTGGAATTATAATTTATGGTAAAATTCCTATTAAATTTAGGGAAAATTCTCAAATGAAGAAAAAGTTTATCACATATTAGCTCACTTCTATCAAATGTATTTTTCTATTGCCATGTTAATAATACATTAAGTACTTTTTGCAACCCTTTATTAGGTGGAAAGACCTACCATAACACACAAAATTTAATCAAAATATTTATACTCATTTGACATGTGAGTCATCCATTAGTTTAAAAAAATGTTAAAAAGAATTATTGTTATTATTATTATTATTATTAAACATGTAGTAAGGAATTATCTTAAATTTTAGATTTCTCGTAAGGAGCTGAAGGAGAAGGGCCAACTAGTGAATGTTTATGCATGTAAATGTTGTAAACATACTTTTATCGACAAAAGTTATGTAAATATTAATGCTAGAATATAATATATAGTGGTTTAAAATAGATGTGGACACGATGAGAGTGCCTCTCACTCCACCAAGCATACACAAAAATAGGGTCTATAGGAAACCAATCCTCTAATGCCAAGTGGAAACTTAAAGTATTATACATTCCATCATATGCCTTAAATGAACCTAGTAAGCTCCTTTGACTTGGAAAGCTAATCATGGAATGCATGTAGATGGTTGGTGAGGCTTCATGTAGTTATTTGAGCATGGCTTGAGCACAACCATCATGGGAGAAATGTAAGAATACTTCATTCTCCTATCAAAGAAAAAGTTAGACATTGTACCCTAATCTCTCTTGCTCTCCATTCATTCTCACCATTCTCACATTCAAGATTTCCAAGTCCCAACTTGCATTTTCCATTCATTGCTATTGACTATAAATTTTAAGATGATCAAAAATCAATGTTGTAAAAAGGGAATTTGCAAACCTTGAGGAAGAGCTAGAGAGGATATATACGATTGTAGAGGGTGGGGAAATTACGAAGCCTTCAACCATAGGTTATTCATGTGAATTGAGTGTTTTAGAGATAAGTTGAATTTTCTAGGTTATTCCCAAAAGATATTCAACATATTGGACTCTTCCTGCCTAAATAAAGAGCATTAGAATCTTAAACGAATATCCCATATGGGCAATTAAGAAAATAAGGGTAAGATCTTCCTTGTGTTGTGTACGACAATGGTAGATAGTGTGATGGTTATTTGATGACTAGATGAGATACCTAGTGATAGGGATTCCACTCCTTAGCCTTAGCATATGTATGTTTCCCTGTTATTTTGGTAGGAGAGTATTATTTTGGTTTGGAGAGTGATGAATAATTGAGTTAGTCTCATATTCTTGTGACTAGTTGAGATCTTATCACCAACTAGATCATTTTTTGTATTTCGTTGTTATTTCTTAGGATCTTGCCTCTTGTTGATGTTTTGGTAGCTGCAGGAGGTATTAACCTCCACGTGTAACCTATGACTTAGAATAGAGTATTCCATAAGCAATTGAACCATTAAACAAATGTGTGGAAACCCAAAAATACAAGTTGACCTAGCATAATAAATAATATTAGAATATTTTCTTCCAGAAATACAAGTCGGCTCCACAGGAAAAAGATAAACATAAAATATAATTACTAGAAAGTCAGGTTGACCCAACTAGAAAATTCATTGGACAGATCAATATAAATAGAGGACGTTTTATCTCATTTGTACACCGAGTCAGAGTAGAAGTCTTGTGGAGAGATGCAGTTGCGGAGGAATAAGGGCGCATGGTCATCGCTTGGTCTTGGTATCTCTCTTGGTGATTCTCTTGGTGACATTCTTGGTGATATTCTTGCTAAGTATGGTGCAATTTTGAGAGAGTAGTGCAGTTGTAGTTGTTGTAGTTGTGTATGGTACTTGTTCGGTGGATATGGAGACTCTCTCTTTTGTGTGCTACACTTGGAGAAGGAGCGCTCTACTTGTCTTAAGTTGTTGTTGTAGTTAGCATCTAGGGTTTATTTGTTGGTTCTCGAGTAGGATTGTTGGAATTATTCTAAGAAAAGGTTAGTGTGGTTGGGGGTGGAGTATGTGAATTCCTATGGTTGGGTGAAAATGATGTGACATTTTCTATGGTTAAATGAGTATACCAAAATTTCAACATGGAATTAGAGTAGGTTTCCTTCATAATAGTCAAACTGTTGGAAGGAATATCTTCAATTTCCCGCATTGTCAAGCTCGTTGAGCACTTACTAAAACCACTAAGAAGATCACCTAAGTAGGAGCATCACTTCCCTAGATTAGATCTGTTAATTTCTAAAGTTGATAAATTAGGGTTTCCTCATAAAATCCTAGGTTTGCAGTGTCAGTTCCTTCTTGTCAGTTCCTTCATGCCAGTTCCTTTATGCCATTTGCAGTGCTAGTTGTAGCATCAGTTGTAGTGCCAGTTGTAGTGCCAGTTGCAACACCAATTGCAACACCATTTGCAGTGCCAACACTAGCTGCAGTACTTGTTGTAGTGAAATGTTTTGTGAAGTATTGGGACTAACTTTTGGTTGTCTTAGTGCACCTTACCCTAGTGCATCTCTAGATATGTTCATATTTCCAGTTGGATCACCTTGAAATTTTTGGGTTCGTCATTGCTTGTCACTGTTGTTGGATGGTGTTGTTGTTGTCGGAGGTTCTGTTGTTGCCGAAGGTATGTACTTGTATATGTTTAAATTATTGATCCAAATTATTTTGAGAATGACATGAAGACATAAATATAACAAAGATACAGAAAGGAAATACACAAAGATATTGAAATAAATTGAGAAATATAATGTAAACCAACTTCTATTAATGAACAAGAGAGAAAAACAATGTAGAACAAAAACTGGAAGAATTGGGTAGCCTATCTCTGAAAATAAAGAGATGTTGGTTGCGCTTCATTCGTAACAAGCTTTAAATCACACTCCATTTCTTGCTTAAAGGGCCTCCTTCACCTCAATTATATATGAGAGAGTGAGAGGAGAAAAATTTCCATGATGCATGTGGGATAAATTGGACTAAGTTTATAAAATGCCATAGGCATGTAAAACACTATGAATTCTTGGGAAGTCTCCCATCCCAATACTACTCTAGCTTGAGTGTGCTTAATTGTGGGGTTCTAATGGTATCTGGTGCATTAAAACTATGTTGTGGGCATGTACATAATACCACTAGGAAATCATTAAATGATGTATGTAATTAACAAATGAAGATGAAATTACATTCCATTCCCCATCAAAAGCGTGAATATCATGGTTTATCAAAACCACATGCTCAAAATGGTGATTTGGTGGAAGAGGTGGATGGCCACTAAGATCCATCTGGATCATTCCTCCCCCCCTTAGTAAGTAATGGTCCCCATTGCGTCAAGTTCCCTTGGGAGACGAGGAGACTTCTGCTAAATGTAATGTCCCCAGTTTAGGACATCGTCACAGTGCAGAGCTTTATGTTGACCAAAGTAGCCAAATGGATGTTATAGCAAGTACAGGAGTATTTGAGAGGCATTGTGGGGTCTAGCTTGCATATATCATCATATTCCGTCATTATGAGCCATTCCGCACAAGTTGGCTTTGGTTTCATTGCATTCTAACGATTTCCATGATTTTGACTATTTTGAGCTATAAGTTAATTGAAATCACTGAAGAGGTCATTTTGGGCACATTACTTGGAGGAACCTCTTAGTGTAATAGCTCATTGGAATCGGGAGGAGCAACACTACAATATGGGATGGATGGAAGTGACTTTCAGTGGCCAGGGAAGCCACAAGGAGAGATAAGGAGCTTTTCAAAGGTAAAAAGGTTAATTAATTAATTAAAGTGATTTAATTAATTAATTAATTATTAATAAAATGAAATTCACTTTGGAGGGAAAAGGTGAGCCAAAAGTATAAAGGAAAGGTGAGGGCCTCTTCTCATTCATTCATGTATGTTTATCTTTTGATATATGTCTTTAGCTAGTGAGCCCAACATTGGGGGTTTTGAGGGTTTTGACATAACAAACACTAGAGGATGATTCGGTGGTGAAAGATTCCACCTAGCTTGTCCCAAGCTTGGTCTCGGAGATGCAATACTCTCCCACACCATTCTAGTTCTAGATATACTTAGTTGCAGGAGGATTCCACATTAGTTGCTTGTGCAGATAGAGAGAGGGTGCACCAGTTGGGGGTTTCCAGCAAGGGGGGGCGCACCATTCATTGAGGAAGGATTCGTCCTAGCTGAGGAGAAGGGATTCCGGGAATTCCAGGTATTGGGTTTCCTTTGCAGGTGACTTGGCATCACTCTTGGTGGTTTTCCGAAGTCTTTTAGAGGAGGATCTATTTGTATTAAGAGTGGGACATTTTCCCAAGAGGAGGGCGCACCATCATTTGGAGGGTAGCTAGATCTAAGGATGTAGTAGGTATTTTTAGGATTTGAGCAATTGGGTTCTCATTGTAGCGTCGTGATCTATCATTGTGGAGAGTTTTAGAGCATTCATAGGCCTCCTTCATCAGGGCCAAATTATCTAGGGCTTCAATCATCCGGTGGAGCGCACCATTCAATGGAGGAGTTCAGATCTACAGGGTTTGAGAGTGGATTTGGAGATTCGGGCACCTAGGTTGTTATTACCATCACCCTATCTACTGTTTGGCATCTTTATGGAGGTGATTGGACATCTTTGGCACCACGGCCGAATTGTTGAGGAGCTTTAGTTATCCAACAGAGTGTGGCATCTTCCAACAGTGAGGGGTTTGGCACTTGGCATTGGTCTTCATCTCTTATCCAACCTTTGGAGGCTTATTTTGTATCAGCAGATCAATTTTGTAGCAGCTCATACATTTTATCTATTGTCTATCATCTTGGCCATCTGTTGAGCATTCCAAATCAACATCTCCATTGTAGCAGGTTCTTCTATTTTATGAATAAAGAAGATTTGAGATGTTTTGGCTTGTCTATCTTATTGAATATGGTTGAGGTATGTTCCATGGTTATCTCTTTCTGTTATTTGCTGCATACACACATATAAACACATCTAAACAAATAGATCAACAAATTGTTTGATGAAATACCTCACTCAGAAAAAGTTTTAGAAAAGACACCAAAACAGTGATGATCCTTGCATAATGGCTTGGGATCATTATAGTGGTATCAGAGCTTAAATCCTGCAAACCTGGGGGGTCTTCCATAGGGATAAATGGATAGTTGGAAAGAAGTGGATAAGATAGCCTTTGAGATACCATGGTTGGAGATCATGTATGACGGCCTTAGCAAGGAAACTAAGGGTACAATAACCTTCCTACAATATGCAGCCTTTAGAAATCCCCATTGGAGAAAATGGGATATTTTACAGGGGATGATCATAGCAGGTGAAAAGAAAAAAGAAGTAGCTATATGGTGGGAAGAACAGAGAAACCCCACACCCAGTAGGAGCATGCAACCTTGCCACAGTTGCAAGGGGTTGTGGGAACTAGATCATAGGTGCAGGAGTAAAGATCAGGAGTGCATTATTGAGGCCTGTCATGACAGTGAAGGTGAGGTGTGTGAGGATGGAGTGATAGATGTGGATTCAGAGCAATCGGATGATGACAGTGACTCTTGCACAGAGGCTGGTGATAGTGACTCTACCTCAGAGGATAGTGATGATGACTCTTGCACAGAGGCTAGTGATGCTTGCATGCTTGAGGAGGAGCATGACCCTTGTGTAGTGGATAGGCAGCTAGATGGACAGGACGATAGCCCCAGTGTCTTAGTAGACACGTCACATACCATTGATGACCTTAGACCTCAGCAGAGTGGTGACACTAGTGAGGATTCACACATGTTAGCACCTAGAGATGATGAGCTTCCTATGTTGGTCGTGACACATCTGTCACCTATTCAGACACCCATGATGGCCGCGTCACATGAAGAGATCAGTGGCACGTCAGGTATGTTGGGTGAGCCTAGTGTGAGGGATGCACACCATGGACAGGTAGATCCACAGATCCAGGAGGAGGTACAGGACGTAAAGGTAGTTGAACTCACACATATAGGTCAGCCAGAGGAGATTGAGTCACAGCTATTGGAGACTCTATTAGTTGAGTAGATTGTAGAGGCTGCCATGTTGATGGAGCACTTACTCCCAAGATCGATCTGCATTAATGAGGATGCACTTTTTAGCAGTCAGGATGACCATAGCATGTGTCTAGATATAGGTGCAGATGATAGTAGCAAGTTGAGTGCACAGGAGGATAGGGCTACTCATACAAGATACAATGTGATTCAGAGGGAGATAACATCTAGTGATGGGATGTAGTGGCATACAGGAGTACCCAGTAGCACAATAGGCAGTGGACAGTTCATCACGTCATCTTATGCAAATGGTGTTTTTGGGGATTCCAGAGTTGACACTAGCAGTGAGGGGTCTGAGATGGCACCTCAGCATGACCATGATCAGGAGTCACCCCACTTAGTAGCACAGTTGAGAGTTAGTGAGGCTATGATCAGGGAAACCACTAGACATATTGATGACATGCATGCAGTAATGGCAGATTACTGTTGGAGAGCATCAGTGGCATAGGGTAGCTCAGATGGAGGATTTTCCATGGATGATTTTCACACTCTCCGGGAGAGAGTGTCTATGATGAGGACTGACTACCAGCAGTTGTTGACAGACAGGGACTACCTACTGGGGATTGGTGAGATGTATCATGAGGCTCTGAGGGAGCAGGAGTTGGAGATGGACTGACTCACTCAGGAGTTGGAGAGCACTCAAGGATTCTTGAGAGGCACACAGACCGCCCTTCAAGAATCAGAGTCTAGGACATATGAGTCTCCTGAGGAGATCCATCAGAGATCCACTTCATCTGTCTTAGTGGACACTCAGATGTATCAGTCAGTCACGGTGACAGAGGATGTTGATGATCTAGTAGAGGAGCACCAGTTGATGGGGGACACTTCCATTAGTGCCTTGGGAGTGGTTGATCTCCATATAGAGATTGATCCAGCCATATGCCCAGGATCTGTGATGCAACATGAGTTTGCAGGAGATGACAGGAGTATGCTAGAACATATAGTGATGGGGAATAGCTAACAGATTCATGTCGAGATGTATGGTGACATTCAGAGGAGTATAGTGCCTTGTAGGGAGGAGACACACTTAGGGGAGTATGCCTATTTTACTCTTTTATAGCAGCCCATAGTTATGATTGAGCACCTTCACCAGATCAACAGTTGCATGAGGAGAGATAGACAGTGGTTGAGAGCATGGAGAGTGCCTAGGCCGAGGCCACCTGACATGAATACCTCTACAACATCCAGCCGGAGAGAGAGGGATCGTCATAGGTAGCCAATTAGAACTTGGTGTGTGAGAGAGAGCAACATAGGGCAGGTGGTAGCAAATGAGCACATAGGGCTTATGGCAGTGATTAGCCTCACACGAGAGCAGTTAGAGAAGATTGGAAGTGATAAACTTCCAAGTTTGCCATGGGACCCAGGAGTCCGTTTTGTTAGCACGATGTTTGTGTTGACCTAGGTTGCACCAGAGAACCACACACTCCACCTTGGTCTGGGTTGGAGTGGGTCTGCAGGTACTTGTCCTATGGGGCAAGACCTTTCCTTCCACTTGATCATGAGGATAAGGCATAGAGATTTTTGGACATGTAATTCTTCTACAGAGATGCCCTTACAGATACAGTTTCTGGACAGCAGGTCTGGTGGTCACAGGTATTTCAGCTGGAGGACCCAGGAGAGGAGGGTTCAGGATGTATGCAGGGGGCAGACATTCATGGTTAGAGTAGTGCAGTGTCAGCATGAGGATCTTCGACAAAGGTTAGCATGGGACCCAAGGATTGCAAGGATGAACATTTCATTGATACATAGGAGAAAGTGGACCTTTATAGGGTAAATTTGTTCTAATTTTCCATTTAGCTTCAGTGTTGAGGGGAGCACAGAGCGTGAGGGAGTCTCATGGAGGTCTGGCAACACCTCATGATGGCATCATCATGAGCAGTTGATGGAGGCTGTGTGGATCTTGGTAGAGATTTGGAGGATGGACTCATCCCGAGATGAGGCCATGTGTCATGTGCAGGAGGTTCACAGGGTTGATATCTTTCAGGACTATGATTTTCAAAGTATTGCAGTTCATTTCCTGATATGGGATCCAGGGGGTGGAGTGTACTATTGTTCGTCTTTGGATGAGTTCTACTATGTATCCCACAGATGAACATGGGATCCTGGTATTTTATTTGAGATGATTTGGTTATTGCTTGAGGACAAGCAATTTTCTAGCAGGGAGGACTGTAATGTCCCCACTTTGGGACATCGTCACAATGTAAAGATTTATGTTGACCAGAGTAGCCAAATGGATGTTATAGTGAGTACAAGATTATTTGAGAGGCATTGTGGGGTCCATCTTGCATTGATCATCATATTCCATCATTATGAGCAATTCTGCACAGGTTGGCTTTGGTTTCATTGCATTCCGACGATTTCCATGATTTTGACTATTTTGAGCTATAAGTTAATTGAAATCGAAGAGGTTATTTTGGGCACATTACTTGGAGAAACCTCTCAGTGTAATAGCTCATTGGAATCGGGAGGAGAAAAACTACAAGATGGGATGGCTAGAAGTGACTTTCAGTGGCCAGGGAAGCCACAAGGAGAGATAAGGAGCTTTTCAAAGGTAAAAAGGTTAATTAATTAAATATTAATAAAATGAAAGTCACTTTGGAGGGACAAGGTGAGCCAAAAGTATAAAGGAAAGGCAAGGGCCTCTTTTCATTCATTCATGTATGTTTATATTTTGATATCTGGCTTTAGCTAGTGAGCCCAGGATTGGGGGTTTTGAGGGTTTTGACATAACAAACCCTAGAGGATGATTCAGTCGTGAATGATTCCACCTAGATTGTCCCAAGATTGGTCTCAGAGATGCAATACTCTCCCACACCATTCTAGTTCGAGATCTACTCAGTTGCAGGAGGATTCCACATTAGTTGCTTGTGCAGATAGAGAGAGGCCGCACCAGTTGGGGGTTTCCAGCAAGGGGGGGGTGCACCATTCATTGAGGAAGGATTCATCCTAGCTGAGGAGAAGGGATTCCAGGAATTCCAGGTATTGGGTTTCATTTTTAGGTGTCTTGGCATCATTCTTGGTGGGTTTTTAGAGTCTTTCAGTGGAGGATCTATTTGTATTAAGAGTGGGATATTTTCCCAAGAGGAGGGCACACCATCATTTGGAGGGTAGCTAGATCTAAGGATCTAACAGGTGTTTTGAGGATTTGAGCACTTGGGTTCTCATTTCAACATCCTGATCTATCATTGTGGAGAGTTTCAGAGCATTTGGAGGCCTCCTTCATCAGGGTCGAATTATCTAGGGCTTCAGTCATCTAGTGGGGCGCACCATTCAGTGGAGGAGTTCAGATCTACAGGGTTTGAGAGTGGATTTAGAGATTTGGGCACTTGGTTTGTTCTTACAATCACCCGATCTATTGTTTGGCATCTTTCTGGAGGTGATTGGACATCTTTGGCACCAGGGCTGAATTGTTGAGGAGCTTCAGTTATCTACCAGAGCATGGCATCTTCTAGTAGTGAGGGGTTTGGCACTTGGCATTGGTCTTCATCTCTTATCCAACCTTTGGAGGCTTATTTTTTATCGGCAGAGCAATTTTGTAGCAGCTCATACTTTTTATCTATTGTCTATCATCTTGGCCATCTATTGAGCATTCCAGATCGACATCTCCATTGTAGCAGGTTCTTCTATTTTATGAATAAAGAAAATTTGAGATGTTTTGGCTTGTCTATCTTATTGCATATGGTTGAGGTATGTTCCATGGTTATGTCTTTCTGTTATTTGTTGCATACACACATATAAACACATCTAAACAAATGGATCAACAAACTATTTGACGAAATACCTCACTCAGAAAAAGTTTTAGAAAAGACACCAAAACAATGATGATCCTTGCATAATGGCTTGGGATCATTACACTAAATATGAAGCTTGGTGCGTTGCTTGCCTTACTGAAGAATTTTTTCTTCTTAGCTTGTTGAAGGATGCCATGAACCTATTGTTGGAAGGGTTGGATCCATTCAACCAATCTAGGTACATCATCTACCTAAGTGTGGGAGGAATTTGTCGGTGAAGATGCAACATGGAGAGTATGAAGGGTTCTATTATAAACTTGCTTGATTGGTCAGTGTGGAGGTATCCCCGTAGGTGCAGCAAGAACATATTGGTACTCGTCTACAATCTTGATGTTCTACTTCTACTGGATAGAAAGGTCTTGGGATGAGGCTGCAGTGGTTGCAGTGTCCTTTTATTCACCTTCTGATTGGATTGTGAAGAGGCTAAACTTTGCAGTATGAGAGATTGCTTTGTGGCATTTTTTTGGTGGGACAATAGTCAGAACTACCTCTAGTATCCAGTATAACTAACCCCCTTGAGTAACAATGATGCTACATGGTTGAGACTCATAAACAACATGATGCCTCCACATATATGGTTTTCCTAATAGAACATCACAGACTTCCAGTGGGGAAACATCACACAATACCTCATCCTTGAAGGGATTGATGCCATAGGATAGGAGACAGTATTGAATGACACAAAGATCTTGACCTTGGAGAAGCCTCCCGATGTTGTATGGTTGTGGGTGTGGTGTTTTTGGCAAATCCAACTTCTTGAAAACCTTTGTTGAGATGATGTTCTTTTGGATTTCGTTATCAACAATAAAATGTAGTGGGGTCCCCTTCACCCACATCTATGAATGGAAGGGTCACTCCCCCTCCTTAGTATCCTCTTCTGGTTGAATTTTTGTAGGTGCAATAGTAGTAGTGGGTTATGCATCAATGATCTGTCTCCTTTTATTATTTTATGAATCAAGGTCCAAGTTGGGGTTCGAATCTTTGTCTTTGAGCTCAACCACCAATCATTGTATTGAGCGACATTCATCAGTGTTGTGCCAAGGGATGTTGTGGAACTCACGCCACTTTCCAATGTCTTTCTTAGACTTCCCATTACCCTTCTTTTCCTAGATTTGGGACTGGCTCTCTTGAGGTTGGCCTTCCTTTCTCTATCCATGCTTCTCCCACTTACTCTGTTTCTTGAATTTCTGCTTAATTTTGATTGCATATCAATAAGAAACTCCCAATGAGGAGATGTCCAAGAAATCCATCTATGTTTGGATGTACCTATGTAGACCATTGCAGTACTTCAAAAATAGATGTCGCTCAAAGGTTTTGATACCCAGCTTTAAGTGCAAGGTATGAAATATGTTGGTGTACTCTGGCACTGTCTAGTCTCTTTTCTAACGTAGAGTTGTCCATATCATGTATTGGTCATAATAGTTTTCGAAAGGGAATAAATCCTCCTTTAGGGAATCTACAAAAGCTGCCCAAGTGGTTTCTCTCCCAAATAGTGTACATTCATCCATGGTGTACCTCTCCCAATAACCTTCCCACCAAGCTATAACATGGGGAAGAGATTTAAGGAGAACGCAGGTGATCTTTTCACTGTGGAAATAATTTTGGACAAAGTAATAACCTTCTAGTAGATTTAACCCTTTTTCTAGAGCATTTGAATCTATCTGGACTTCAAATAAGGGGATATCAAAATTGACTTGTACCTTGAAGGGTGTCTCACTTGAAAAATGGTTTCTTGTTGAAGATGCCTCGACTGCCACCATCAGTAGTCTTCGAAGGATCTAAGTGAAGTTTTCCATCATCTCAATCCTTTGTCACATGAGGGATTCCTCGAGCAACATCTTGAAAGGATATCCTACACTATCATCTCTCTTTTCTTTTGAAATAATGTAACTAGGAAGAGTATTCTTATTATTATTGTTATTTTATTATTAGGATTAATCCCCATTGTGGATCAATCATGTCGGTAATTGTATTAGGACCAAATCCCCTTTTGCGGATTGGTCATCGAACAATTGTAATAGGCAGAATAAGAAGTCATCCCCAACAGTTATTATTGAGATCTAGAATTAAATTAAAGGTGGGTTTACCCACCCAAAGTAAGAGGTAGGCCCTACCAGTGAAACCCCTTCACACGTGCCAATCTTGTATATATAGAAAGGCTAGCGCCTCACTTTAACACACAACTCACTTGCTCATTCTCTTATGAGGCAAGCTGCAATTACCAGTTGGAGAGAGGAGAAGAGGAGTGGTGCATCTTTTGGAGAGGACTATCTGTATTGGTTTGAGTTATCTCTTGAACATTTCATTAGCAATTTATGATAAGGAAGTTTTTGCTGGGTTTTCTTCCCCTAGAGGGTTTCCCAGGATAAATGCTATGTCTCTTGTGAATGTGTATTTCTCAGTGATCTTGTTATTATGTTGCTATTATCTATTGAAATGAAAAGAACAATAGTAATGGAATACACATTAACATGGTATTAGAGCCAACCTGAAGGAAGCATATTTCGCAAGAGAAAAACATCACTATTACATTACCTGCAAATTAGGGTTTTTCAAAAGTGAAGTTTTTCAGCTCCAAAACCACCTAGAAAGTTGTGCCCTCCTCCAAGGATCATTTTGGCACTTAGAGCACACCTTTTCAGTGGCTAGATATCCCAGAAAGTGAAACCCTAGTTTCACAAAGTACCAGAAAACTAGAGTACCACAAGTACCAGAAGCACCAGTCTAGAAATCTGCAGATCAAGTTTGAGGGGGTAAAAGTTGGATTTTCAAAATTTCGACTACACTAGCTAACTCACCTCAGCTCAGTGCATCTATCCCCTGGATATGAATTTCAAAATTCGAAGTTTGAAAATTAGGGTTTCCTCATAAAACCCTAAGTTGCAGTTGCAGTTGCAGTCTCAGAACCAGTTGCAATTGCAGCCATAGAACCAGTTGCAATCACCCTTGAAGTTTTTGGTAATGATTATCGCTGCTACCAGATGGAGCCACTACCTACAAATTCTATCCGAGGTATGTACTCACATATGTTTAATGGTTAAACCCTAAAGAGTATTTGCAGAAGAAGGGATCTATTGCCATGGATCCAGAAGGATCTCAAGATCCAACACATTCAGAGGAATGATGCAACTCATGTGTGATTATTCTGATATACATCTATTTGTCATAACGTTATCTTAATTAGTGTTTCATGTTGAAGCTATGATCAAATTATTACAAGGATTAAAAGTTAATCATAGAGATTATCCTCTAACCTAACCTTTTGTCAAGTTAGTGTATTGTCTTAGTACAGAAGATAGGTTCAAGAAAGCACTCGTCACTTGAGTGAAGGAGACCTGGAAGAAAAGAAAGCACTCATTCTTGAGGACAAGGCTCCAAGTTTGATTAATCAAGATTCAAAGGTACACATGACAAGCTGATGACTTTAGTTGAAATAGAAATCATCGTAAAGTGTTATACTTGATAACATCTGAGAATATAGATGTAAATACTTTTCCTGATATGACTAACACCTCCTCTAGGAGAAATCTCGTGTGTTAGTTCTAGGTTTCCATGTAAGAATGCTTGGTCACAACACTATGAGAGTGTTGACCTCATTTCACAATGTATTCCTTACCTTTAATCTTTGCTTCAGATAAATTATAAGTGATATCTCTAAAGGAGCTACTGTGATGATTGTTCGTACTATTCCTTTATATTATCAAGAAGGATATTATTCTTGCTTGTTGTTTTGTTGACCTTGCTCCAGGTCACATGAGGAAGCTATAGTGAAGGTTGCAGAAGGAAACATGCTAAAGGAGAGATCATAAATAAAGCAATCATCAGTGGAAAAGAAGAAGGTGGGTCACTCAGAAGCTGCCATGACCCACGCTATTGAATAATCCATGTGAACTCTAGAAGATTAGCTCACATCAACTACAAGGTGCTATCATGCATATGCAAAGTTGTCACAAGTTTACCAGAACTCAAGGTCGATCAAGAAGGCATATGCAATGGATGTGCGCAAGGGAAGAATATCAAGAACCCTTTTTTAAAGAGGGGCAGCAAAGCAAAATAAGTCCTAGAACTCATTCATTCAGATGTATGTGGCCCAATACCATCATCCTCCATTAATGGGTATGTATACTATGTATCATTCATTAATGATTATTCTTGTAAAAGACCTGGATATATTTGAAGTGTTCAGCAAGATCAAGGAATTCAAAGCCTTGATAAGAGAACCCTTCTGTAAGGAAGATTAAGATACTCAAGTCAAATAATGGAGGAGAATATACCTCAAAAGAGTTTGTGAAATTATGCAAAGATGTTGGGATCAATATCCCCAACAAAACAATGTAGCTGAACGGAAGAATAGAACCATGCTGGAAGCTGTGAAGATCAAGATATTCCTATGTGCTTATGGGCAAAAGAAGCAATGACAATTGTTTATGTGCAGAACTGATTGCCCCATAGTGCACTTGGGCTCAAGACACCAGAAGAGATTTTCACCGAAAAGAAGCCAAAGGTAAGCCATCTCAAAATATTTGGTTGTCCAGTGTTTATTCATATACCTAAAGAAAAGAGAAACAAGCTAGAACCCTCCGAAAAGAAGGGAATATTCGTGGGATACTGTGAGGTATCCAAGTCCTTCAGAATCTACATACCTGGTCACTTCCATATTGAGATTAGTAGGGACATGACCTTTGATGAAGAAGCAACACTTAATAAATCAAGAAGATTCCAGCTTGAAGAAGTATATGAAGAGGAACCTGTAAATCCCAGGATTGCAAAATCCATGAGGGAAGTTCCCAGAGCTGCAGAACCTATAAGGGAAGTCATAACTTCCCCTGATGAGGAGACTCCTGAAGATCAAGATATAATAGAAGCTCAAGAACCTCCTCAAATTACCTTCTCCCATAAAAGAAATCCTTCTTGAGCAAGAGAGCTTATTCAATATGGAGAGAAATATGGTGTTCCAGAAGGAACCACAAGACAAGTGAAAAGACCAAAGCCATTCTCCAGTTACACGGCTTTGATGTGCAATATACTTGATGAAGAACCTACATGCTTTGAAGAAGACATTCAAAAGAAGGAATGGGTAGATGCCATGACAAAGGAATACCAATCCACAATAAAGAATGATGTATGGGAAATAGTTCCCAGACCAAAAAGTAAGGATGTGGTATCATCAAAATTGCTCTTCAAAATAAAACATGCTGCTGATGGAAGTATCGAGAAATATAAAGCAATATTTGTCGCTCGTGGCTTTTCCCAGAAGGAAGGCATTGACTATGAAGAGACATTCACTCCTGTGGCCAAATACAGTTTGATCAGAACCATTATAGCTCTTCCTGCCAAGATGAAATGGAAGCTGCACCAGATGGATGTGAAGACAACTTTCCTAAATGGTGTTATCGAAGAGGAAGTGTATATAGAGCAACCCCAAGGATTTGAGGTTGAATACAGGAAGTCTCATGTCTGCCGATTGAAGAAAGCCTTATACAGATTGAAGCAATCTCCCAGAACTTGGTATGGTCGTATAGACAGTTTCTTGACGAGCTTAGGCTTTACCAAGAGTAAAGAAGACTCAAATCTCTACTTCAAAATTATGGATAATGAACCAGTAATATTACTACCGTATGTGGATGACTTATTCTTAACTAGAGAAGAAAAGCTCATCGTTGAATGTAAACAGAGACTTGCTACAGAATTTGAAATGAAAGACCTTGGCCTAATGCATTACTTCTTAGGTCTTGAGGTATGGCAAAGTCCAGAAACGATCTTCCTTAATCAAGGGAAGTACACGGTCGAAATCTTAAAGAGATTTGACATGCTAGAATGCAAGCCCATGAATACACCCATGGAAGTGAAGTTGAAGCTGTTGGTCGATACTTCGTTAGAATTGATATATGACACATTGTACAGACAGATTATTGGATCTCTAATGCACCTGACGAACAATAGACCAGACATTTGTTTTGCAGTGAACACCTTGAGTCAGTTTCTGGTAGAGCCCAGACATGTTCACCTAGTGGGTGCAAAACATGTGATGAGGTACCTTAAAGGTGAAATGGATTATGGTCTCAGCTATGATGGATATATGACTTCACATTGAGTGGATATACTGATGCAGATTCAGCAGGAAGCGTTGCAGATAGAAAAAGCACTTCCGGATGTTGTTTCAGTTTGGGATCAACCATGATCTCGTGGCAGAGTAGGAAGCAATTCAATATTTCTCTCAGCACAGTGGAAGCAAGTACATTGCCGCATGTTCTGCTAGCTGTGAAGCTATATGTCTTTGAAAGTTGTTGACTGGCCTATTTGACTTGGAGATGAGAGCAACTGTGATTCTATGTGACAACCAGAGCTACATAAAGATGACAGAGAACCCTGTATTCCACGACAGGCCAAAGCACATAGAAATTCGCTATCATTTCATCTATGACATGGTACAGAGAGGAGCCTTGAAGCTCTAGTACATTAGCGCAGATGAACAGGTTGTTGACATGTTGACCAAACCTCTATCTCGTGTAAAGTTTGAACACTTTTGAGATAAGATTGGTATAGTCCGAAAGGACCCTCCCTGAAAGGGGGAGTATATATTTATTCCTTGCTTCTGACCTCGCTGTTAGATGTAAAGCAAGATGAGTCATTACTTCTGACCTCGCTATTAGATGTAAAGCATGAAACTGTGTGTTCCATTCTTCTGACCTCGCTGTTAGACGTAAAGCAAGATGAGTCATTGCTTCTGACCTCGTTGTTAGAAATAGAGCATGATGTTGCGTGTTCCTTGCTTCTAACCTCATTGTTAGACGTAAAGCAAGATGAGTCATTGCTTCTAACCTCATTGTTAGATGTAAAGCATGACGTTGTGTGTTCCTTGCTTCTGACCTTGCTGTTACATGTAAAGCAAGATGAGTCATTGCTTCTAACCTCGCTGTTAGACGTAAAGCATGACGCTGTGTGTTCCTTGCTTCTGACCTTGTTGTTAGACATAAAGCAAGATGAGTCATTTCTTATGACCTCACTGTTAGACGTAAAGCATGACACTGTGTGATTCCTTGCTTCTGATCTCGTTGTTAGACATAAAGCAAGATGATTCCTCGCTTCTGACCTCGTTGTTAGGCATAAAGTGAGATGTTGATGAGTTCCTTGCTTCTGACCTAGTTGTTAGATGTAAACCAAGATGATTCCTCGCTTCTAACCTCGTTATTAGATGTAAAGCGAGATTTTGATGTGTTCCTTGCTTCTGACCCAGTTGTTAGATGTAAAGCAAGATGATTCCTTGATTCTAACCTCCTTGTTAAGCGTAAAGCAAGATGTTGATATATACCTTGCTTCTGACCTAGTTGTTAGATGTAAAGCAAGATGTGACTGACACTGAGCTACCAGCTTTTCAGCTGTGACATTGAGCCAGTGTAGTAATGTGATGTGCCAGCCTAGTGCTATGATGAGGTATCATTTTTATTGATACATATTGATGCAGATGATGATGACATTCTTTCGAGAATGATGATGTTGCCGATGAATAAAAATTTTGATGACTCGTAAATATGCTAGCCAATGTTTCAAGATGATATTGACGATACTTTCCTCCTGATGCCACTGATGATGCAAACCTCTCTCGCCTAATGTTGTTGAAGAAGAACCTTCTTGTTAAGGGGGAGTGTTGAAATAATGTAACTATGAAGAGTATTCTTATTGTTATTGTTATTTTATTATTAGGATTAATCCCCATTGTGTATTAATCATGTCGGTAATTGTATTAGGACCAAATCCCCTTGTGCAGATTGGTCATCAAACAATTGTAATAGGAAGAATAAGAAGTCATCCCAAACAGTTATTATTGAGACCCAGAATTAAATTAAAGGTGGGTTTACCCACCCAAAGTGAGAGGTCAACCCTACTAGTGAAACCCCTTCACTCATGCCAGTTTTGTATATATAGAGAGGTTAGTGCCTCACTTTAACACACAACTCACTTTCTCATTCTCTTATGAGGCAAGCTGCAATTACCAGTTGGAGAGAGGAGAAGAAGAGTGGTGCATATTTTGGAGAGGACTATCTGTATTGGTTTGAGTTATCTATTGAACATTGCATTAGAAATTTATGATAAGAAAGTTTTTGTTGGGTTTTCTTCCCCTAGAGGGTTTCCTAGGATAAATGTTATGTCTCTTGTGAATGTGTATTTCTCAATGATCTTGTTCTTATGTTGCTATTATCTATTGGAATGCAAAGAACCATAATAATGGCATAAACATTAACATTTTCTTCCGTCATGGGTGGTTTCTTGGGCTATCGAGATTGATTTTCCTCAAGCAAAACTAGCTTGAGACCTAAATCTCTATACATTGACCTCGTTGGGGACCTACTCTGAGAAATGACAAGGAGTAGACTTCTTTGATACCACTGATCCAAATTATTTTGAGAATGACATGAAGATAGAAATATAATAGAGATACAGAAAGGAAATGCACAGAGATATTGCAAGAAACACAGAAATATAGTGGAAACCAACTTCTATTAATTAACAAGAGAGAAAAACATTGAACACAAACTGGCAGAGCTAGAGAGGAATTTGAAAACCTTGAGGAAGAGCTAGTGAGGCTATATATGATTATAGAGGGTGGGGACATTAGGAAGATGGCCAGAAATCAATGTTGTGAAAGGGGAATTTGCAAACCTTGGGGAAGAGCTAGAGAGGCTATATATGATTATAGAGGGTGGGGACATTAGGAAGCCTTCAAACATAGGTTATTGATGTGAATTGGGTGTTTGAGAGATAAGCTACATTTTCCAAGTTATTTCCAAAAGATATTGAACATATTGGACTCTTTCTGCCTAAATAAAGAGCACTGGAATCTGATGCAACCCCACCCTCAGCGGCACGGTCGCCCACCAGGACCTTCTTACTTCTGGACCAAAGAACTCAAAGGTTCTTCCCTCCTTTCGGGAGTATCTACCCACAGTAACTTCCTCTCACTCCGGTCCTCCCTACTTGGTTATCGGAGGATCGGCCCTCGCGACTTCGCGAGTCCTGCCCTACGGAGCGAAGCCCTCGGATCCCCGAGATCCACTGTCCTACCTGGTCAACCATTGACCCTCCTCGACATGTCGGGGTCTCGCGCTATCGCGACTTGTCCGCTAATTCTTCAGCTTTCCAAATCCCGAGATCCGAAACCCTGAGATGCCGACTACCTTGCTTTCCCTCCTTTCGCTAGCTTGCCTCTCGCAAGACGAACTCTAAATCCTTCATACCCCGAGATCCGAAAGCCCGAGGTCGCCCTTCACATCAATCACTATGTCACACGTCGTACTCGTGATCTCGCGACATCAGCTCTCGCATTCTCGCGCCTGCATTGGCCATCCTATCCACTCCGTCTTCGCGAAACATCCATACATTCGATCTCCGAGTAGAGTAGTGATTGTTGAGGTTCCATATGGCAACACTCAAATCGCCGATTCTCTTCCTCTATGAAGAGATCTTCGTTCCTCCGCCTTTGACCTCTGCAACCTCCATAGGAGTCACTTCCATGGCGAACCGAGGGGCTATTTCTCCTGAGCTTTGTCAACTCAAACTCCATCCAGGATTTCTCGAACGCATCCCGACGCTCCACCTTCAACCCCTTCCTGAAATGATGAAGTCTCCCAGTCTTGTGCCTTCACGCCACAACCACTTCGACCTCCTCTTTCTCAGACTTGCTACTGAGACTTAAACCCAACCTGCACTCATCTGCACGACTCGAATAACCCAATCCCAACTCTGGGCACAATGAGTATGGAAGTTCAACTGTCTAGCCTTCCCCTCGATGCACTCTATGCGGAGGAATTCAACTACACTCTATGCAGGAATCTCCTGGCCTAAACAGAGAAACAATCGAAACTCATTCTCTCAAGTTGAGAACTTGATATGCAATCACATATGCAGCATAAAGGAGATAAGCATAGAAAGAGGCAAGCATGCAGCAAAATAACACCAACAGTACAAAGAATTCAAACACAACCATGATCTTGAATCAAGAGCTTCTTCCTATTAATTCAATTTGTACATGGGGTTTCTTCACGAATTCTCTATTCTGCTCTCTCTTTCTCTCTATACAAAATTCTCTCCTGTTGCTAATGCCAATCTATCTCAATAATACAAAGGAGGGTGTCTTTATCCCATTTTCCCTCTCAAAAGCTAAATTGTCAAATCTAAACTTAATGGTCCTATCTACCTGCACTAAATCTAATCTCTTTGCATTAAATCTAATAAGTGCCTCTGCTATACAAGGACGAGAGCTTATCTTCTCCCGGTCTATTTCAGTGTACAAGTACACCTAAATATGGAGGCTTTTATGTAAACGGCGGCGCTCATAAAAAATGGTCAAAACCGTGATGCTGGCGTCATCCTGCGGTCTCTTTTTCTTTTCTCCCCATGCAGCCTCGCGTGACGAAGTGCGGATGCTCCTGCATCACTACCTCGCATGACGAAGTGCGGATGCTCTTGCATCATACTCCTCGGCTCAAAAATTTCATGGGATCCTGTCCATGAGCTCTTGTACGGTGTGCCCATGCCTTTGTATGACTGTCGCGGGTTCCCAGCTGGCGTCTTCCACTGGGTGATCTTTCCATTTCACCAGGTACTCAAAATATTGTTTTCTCCTGGTCTTCCTGCCTACCCGCTTGTCCAGTATGCACTCCATTCGGGGTGGTTGTGCAACTGGCAATTGCTTCTGCCACTCTACTACTGGTTCCTTAGTTCCAGTGTTTTCTCCTTCATCCTTGTAGGGGTATAAGTCCAAAATGTTAAATATCGGAGATATGCCAATGCCCTCCGGCAACTCAAGCTCATATGCATTCTCGCCGAATTTCCTTAGAATTTTGCATGGCCCGATCTTCTTCACTTTCAGTTTGGTATATGTTCCCCTTGGGAACCTTTCTTTCCTCAAGTGCGCCAGAACCATGTCTCCAACTTCAAATTGAAGTTGTCTTCTTCTCTGATTGGCTCTGCGCTTGTACTCTTGATTCGTCTTCTGTAGTCGCTGCTTCACCTCCGTGTGAAGTTCTTTCATCGCCTCAGTGAACTCCTCAGCTCTCGCGCTGCTAGTTTCTGCCTGTTCTGGCTCTCTGAGCTCAGACACTCCTCTCAGCTATGTTCCATACAAAATCTGAAATGGGCTCTTGCCTGTACTCCGATTCAACGAATCGTTGTACGTGAATTCTGCCTGTGGTAGGATCTGATCCCAACTGGTGTGATGCTCGGTCACTAGACTCCTCAACAGATCTCCCAAGCTTCTGTTGACCACTTTTGTCTGTCCATCTGTCTGCGGATGGTATGCTGAGATGAATGCCAGATCAGTCCCCAACTTTTTCCATAAGGTCCTCCAAAAATGACCTATGAACTTTGTATCCCGATCCGAAAATATGTTTCTCGGCAATCCATGCAATCGCACGATCTCCTTGAAAAATAAATTCGTGATGTGCGTGGCATCGCTCGTCTTGCGACACGGAATAAAATGTACCATCTTTGAGAACCTGTCCACCACAACAAAGATGGAATCCATGCCGCATTGTGTTCTCGATAATCCTAAGACAAAATCCATACTAATGGCCTCCCATGGCCTCTCAGGTATGGGCAATGGTTGATATAACCCATCATTCTGCTTTCGGCCCTTCGCGTGTTGACAAATTCTGCATATGTCAACGAACCGCTTGACATCTGCACGCATACCCGGCCAAAAATACGATTCGCTCAGCTTAGAAAATGTTTTGTCATGCCCGAAATGACCTGCTAAGCCTCCACTGTGCTTCTCCCTAACCAGATTCTCTCTCATAGAGCAATCCAGAATGCACAACTGATTGCCTTTAAACAACAATCCACCCTGTATCAAGAAATCTATCCAAGGGCTCCTGTCTCTAAGGACTGGGTTCTCAGCTGCTTCGTATGCCTCACTAAAGTCTGCGTCACCTGCATATATATCTTTTAAATTTTCAAAACCTAAGGTTTTGACCCTGAACTCCTGCAGTAACAAGCACTTCCTGCTCAAGGCATCAGCCACCTTGTTCACAGTTCCCGAAATACGCTTGATCACGAATGTAAAGTTCTGCACATACTCTACCCACTTCGCATGTTTCTGGTTCAGCTTCTCCTGCTGACTCACAAACTGTAACGCATGATTATCACTGTACAACACAAACTCCTTGGGTATAAGATAATGCCTCCACTTTTTCAATGCCTGTATGATGGCATAGAACTCTTTGTCGTATGTGGAGTATTTCAACTTCCCATCATCCAGCTTCTCGCTGTAATATGCCACAGGTCTGTCATCCTGACTTAAGACCCCTCCAACAGCATACCCACTAGCGTCACACTTCACCTGGAAGGTCTTCTGGAAATCAGGCAGCACTAACACTGGCTGATCGGTTATCTTCTGCTTCAACAGATTGAAGCTCCTTTCAGCCTTGGCTGTCCACTGAAAAATCTTATGCTTCTTTTTCACAGTGTCCATCATCGCAACACTAATTCCACTGAAGTTCCGAATACATTTCCTGTAGAAGCCTTCCAAACCATGGAAGCTCCGTACCTCAAAAACATTCCTCGGCGATGGCCAATTCCTGATTACATCCACCTTCTCAGGATCCATCTTCAATTCATTCGCCGAAATAACAAAACCCAAATATACGAGTTCTGTCTGCATGAACAAGCATTTTTTTAAGTTGATCAGCAGCTTCTCCTGCTGCAGTCTCTTCATCACAATGGCCAGATGATTTAAGTGTTCTTCCCTGGTTTTACTAAAAATCAGTATATCGTCCAGGTACACCACCACAAACTTGCCAATGAATTCCCACAGGACTTCGTTCATCAGTCGCATAAATGTACTTGGCGCGTTTGTCAATCCAAACGGCATGACCAGCCATTCGTACAAACCCTCGTTTGTCTTGAATGTTGTCTTCCATTCATCTCCCTCTCTCATTCGGATCTGATGATATCCGCTCTTGAGATCTATCTTCGAAAAATAGTTTACCCCACTCAGGCAATCCATCAAGTCATCCATTCTCGGTAATGGGAACCTGTACCTGATGGTGATCTTTTTTATCGCCCTGGAGTCTGTACACATTCTCCAGCCTCCATCCTTCTTTAGGCTCAGTACTGTCGGAACAACACATGGACTAAGACTTTCTCTGACCAGTCCTTTATCCTGCAGATCCTGAACCTGCCTCTTGACCTCCTCGTTCTCTTGAGGTGTCAACCTGTATGCTGCCTTGTTTGGTAGACTTGCTCCGGGTATGAGGTCAATATGATGACTCACACTTCTCATCGGTGGCAACGAACGAGGTAGTTCGTCCACGATGACATCAGCAAATTCTCCCAACAGTTGCTGAATCTCCTCTGGCAAGTCGTTCACTCTTGTGCTTGTCAAGACAACTCTCGGCTTCCTGACAAAAAAGAACTATGGATCTTCATCCTTCTCCAGCTCTGTGAGGAGCTCTTTCCCACTCATGAGAAGTATTTTACTATTTGCCTCCGGCTTTACTTCCCGATATTTATCCTTTATCAGAAGCAACTTATGGAGTCTCCCCTCCTTCTCTAAGGTGTATGTGTTCATCCTCCCATCATGAACAACATTTCTATCATACTGCCATGGTCTACCCAACAGTATGTGGCATACATCCATGGGAATGACGTCACACAAAATCTCGTCATGATAATTCCCAATTTTAAATTTGACCAAGCACTGTTTAGTGACACTTACCCGGTGTCCTTTCTGCAGCCATGAGACCTTATACGGACTCGGGTGCTTAGTTGTCCCCAGCTCCATCTTTTCCACCATCTCAGCTGCAACGAGATTATCAGTGCTCCCACTGTCAATGATGACTTTGTATTTTCTGTCCTTAATTGTACAAGCCATCCTGAAGAGTCTGCTCCTCTGCACTAAGCTGTCCACCTCTTTCTCTGGTGTCAAAAGAATCTTATGTATCCCAAGCGATCTTCCACTGTCTGCATCCTCGCCCTCAACATCACGCTTCTGTTGCACCTCAACGATGTGAGCTTTTCCTCCGTCCATCTTCCTCTCTGGACAGTCCATGGCTTTATGACCGTCTTTACCACACGTGAAACATGTGATAACTCCTCCTCTGCCTCTTCCTCTACCTCGGGTACGAGGAAATGTATTTGCATCAGCATATCCTCCTTGCTGATCATCTTGCTGCCTCCGCGGCTCAAAATTTTGCTGTCTCTGCTGTGAGGTTCCACCTCTCTCAGCTTTTCCCTGAGGCCTCTTCCAATCCTCCTTGGGTTTCTGTGTTCTCTCTTGAACAACATCTTTTCCTCTGGGCTGACTTCTGCCTCACCCTCGCTGTCCCTTCTTGCGGCTCAGCTTCTCTTTTCGGACTTCAGAGCCATCTGATACACATCCTCAACTGTGCGGATGGTCAGCATGCTCAGCTCATCCTGAATGTCATACCTGAGACCATTTAGGTATCTCGCCACCTTTTCGTCATCACTCTCCCGGTGACCAGCTCGAATGTTGAGCCTGTAGAATTCTTCGGTGTACTCTTTCACCATCATCAACTTCTGTCTCAGGTCCTGCATTCACCTGAACAGAGTGATCCGGTAGTCCCTAGGAATGAACTCCTCCTTCATCTTGGCAATCATCCGATCCCAGCTTTTGATTTTCTGTTTGCCTTTGGAACGCCTGTCTGCCTGCAGCTCGTCCCACCATAAGGTTGCATGTCCCTTCATCTTTGTGACGACATGCCTTACTCTCTTATCCTCTTCGATGTCTTCGTAATCGAAGTATGTATCGAGTGCTCGGATCCAATCCAGCAACTCTTCTGCATTCAGGCTTCCCTCATAACCGGGTAGGTCCATCTTCGTCTTCAAGCTCATCCTCGAAATGGCGTTGATCAACCTCTCTGTCAAGGCATCTTCTGCTGAGACCTCCCCTTCATTATGTCCAGCTTCCTCTTCGATCTCAGGATCGCTGAACTCTCCTGCGTCAGCTCCACACCTCTGGGTGGCCTCCATATCTTCGAGTCTCGCCCTGAGATCTCGTATCTGACGTTCCATCTCTGCATTCCCTGCTGGATTCCCTGCTGGTCTACCCCTTCTTCGGGCATCCCTGTCCTCGCGATCAGGTGACTGCCTCTCCCTCCTGGGTGGCATTATGTCTCAACTCTCTGCTACCTGAACAAAAAGAAATTCCGGCTCTGATACCACTCCTGACGCAACCCCACCCTCGGCGGCACAGTCACCCACGAGGACCTTCTTACTTCCGGCCCGAAGAACTCAAAGGTTCTTCCCTCCTTTCGGGAGTATCTACCCACAGTAACTTCCTCTCACTCCGGTCCTCCCTACTTGGTTATCGGAGGATCGGCCCTCACGACTTCGCGAGTCCTACCCTACGGAGCGAAGCCCTCGGATCCCCGAGATCCGCTGTCCTACCTGGTCAACCGTTGACCCTCCTCGACATGTCGGGGTCTCGCGCTATCGCGACTTGTCCGCTAATTCTTCGGCTTTCCAAATCCCGAGATCCGAAACCCCGAGATGCCGACTACCTTGCTTTCCCGCCTTTCGCTAGCTCGCCTCTCGCAAGACGAACTCTAAATCCTTCATACCCCGAGATCCGAAAGCCCGAGGTCACCCTTCACATCAATCACTATGTCACACGTCGTACTCGTGATCTCGTGACATCGGCTCTCGCGTTCTCGCACCTGCATTGGCCAGCCTATCCACTCCGTCTTCGCGAAACGTCCATACATTCGATCTCCAAGGAGAGTAGTGATTGTTGAGGTTCCATATGGAAACACTCAAATCGCCGATTCTCTTCCTCTATGAAGAGATCTTCGTTCCTCCGCCTTTGACCTGTGAAACCTCCACAGGATTCAGTTCCACAGCGAACTGAGGGGCTATTTCTCCTGAGCTTTGTCAACTCAAACTCCATCCAGGATTTCTCGAACGCATCCCGGCGCTCCACCTTCAACCCCTTCCTGAAATGATGAAGTCTCCCAGTCTTGTGCCTTCACACCACAACCGCTTCGACCTCCTCTTTCTCAGACTTGCTACTGAGACTTAAACCCAACCTGCACTCATCTGCACGACTCGAATAACCCAATCCCAACTCTGGGCACAATGAGTACGGAAGTTCAACTGTCTAGCCTTCCCCTTGACGCACTCTATGCGGAGGAATTCAACTACACTCTATGCAGGAATCTCCTGGCCTAAACAGAGAAACAATCGAAACTCATTCTCTCAAGTTGCGAACTTGATATGCAATCACATATGCAGCATAAAGGAGATAAGCATAGAAAGAAGCAAGCATGCAGCAAAATAACACCAACAGTACAAAGAATTCAAACACAGCCATGATCTTGAATCAAGAGCTTCTTCCTATTAATTCAATCTGTACATGGGGTTTCTTCACGAATTCTCTATTCTGCTCTCTCTTGCTCTCTATACAAAATTCTCTCCTGTTGCTAATGCCAATCTATCTCAATAATACAAAGGAGGGTGTCTTTATCCCGTTTTCCCTCTCAAAAGCTAAATTGTCAAATCTAAACTTAATGGTCCTATCTACCTGCACTAAATCTAATCTCTCTGCATTAAATCTAATAAGTGCCTCTGCTATACAAGGACGAGAGCTTATCTTCTCCCGGTCTATTTTAGTGTACAAGTACGCCTAAATATGGAGGCTTTTATGTAAACGACGACGCTCATAAAAAATGGTCAAAACCGTGATATTGGCGTCATCCTGCGGTCTCTTTTTTTTTTCTCCCCATGCAGCCTCGCGTGACGAAGTGCGGATGCTCCTGCATCACTACCTCGCGTGACGAAGTGCGGATACTCCTGCATCAGAATCTTAGACAAATATCCCAGATGGGAAATTAAAAAAAGAAGGGTAAGATTTTCCTTGTGTTGTGTAGGACAATGGTAGATAGTGTGATGGCTATTTGATGACTAGATGAGATGTCTATTGATAGTTATTCCACTCCTTAGCCTTAGCATATGTATTTTTCCTTTTTATTTTGGTAGGAGAGTATTATTTTGGTTTGGAGAGTGATGAATCTTTTTTGTTTCTTATTCTCAAGAAATAATTGAGTTAGTCTCATATTCTTGTGACTAGTTGAGATCTTATCACCAACTAGATTTATTGTTGTACTTTCATTGCTATTTCTTAGGATCTTGCCTCCTGTTGATGTTTTGATAGCTGCAGGTGGTATTAGCATCCACGTGTAACCTATGACTTAGAATAGAATATCATTGAAGCAAGTGAACCATTAAACAGATGTGTGGAAACACAAAAATACAAGTCAACATAGAAAAATAAATAATATTAGAATATTTTCTTCCAAAAATACAAGTCGGCTCCATAGGAAAAAGATAAACATAAAATATAATTACCAGAAAGTCAGTTCGGCCCAACTAGAAAAGTCAATGGATAGAACAATATAAATAGAGGATGTTTTATCTCATTTGTACACCCAGTCAGAGCACAAGTCTTGTGGAGAGATGCAGTTGTAGAGGAATAAGGGCACATGGTCATCTCTTGGTCTTGGTATCTCTCTTGGTGATTCTCTTGGTGACATTCTTGGTGATACTCTTGGTGATATTCTTGTTAATTATGGCACAAGTCTAAGAGAGTAATGTAGTTGTATCTGTTGTAGTTGTGTATGGTACTTGTTTGGTGGATAAGGAGACTCTCTCTTTTGTGCGCTACACTTGGAGAAGGAGCATTCAACTTAGTCCAAAGGAGCACGACAAGTCACCACACACATCATCTCAACTCAGTCCATAGGAGTACGACACAACCATAACGTGGGCATTCTCTCAGATCATCTCAACTCAGTCTAGAGGAGAATAACTTGGAGAATGTCTCATGAAGCTGCAATCATCAACAATTCCCTCATAAAACATGGTTGTCTTCTAGGGAAAAAATCCCTAACATAATTTCTACCATCAGATCTGCGACCTTATAATGAACGATCCAAATTGACTATGAAATCACAATATTTGAATTGCAAAAAAACAAAACATTTGGCCCCCTTATGGCCAGGGGATTCCATGAATTGTGTATCCTACAGTTTCTTTTACTTGCATATGAATTAGGAAGATAATCAGGCTCCACAACCAACAATTTGTTGTGTTTGATTTTATGATGGAATGGCATGATAATATTTATGACCTTTGAGGATTGGTGATTGGGACAAATGGGATGATTAAAACTGCAAAGCATTGGAGAGACAAAGGAGAAAAATAATTTAACAAGTCAGTATTTGAGGAGAAGGATCACATTTTTCCCATAAGAACCATCACTCCTAGGTAGTTCAAATCATCTCAATTGTTTTTACATCCAATTAATAGTATTAAATGGTTAATAGTCAAACTTAAATTTATTTATATAAATATACAATTTTAAATATAATTTCTATATAAATAAAGTTAAGCATGGTATTATAAAAAGTTATATGAAAATTTTATAGGAACATGAATCTTTTTAATAATAAATCAATTATAATAAATAATTGGTTATAATTTTTTTATAAAAGAAATAATAGTAATAGGTTTTAAAAACAGTTTTGTATTAAATGGTTGAAATGTTTGTAATTGAGATAGTATTTGACTATATGTATAGGTTCAAGGTTAAAAAAAATTTAGTAGGTCATGGACATGGATTTGAACCCAAATGAGGAGAGTGAAAGTCCTACTTCCCATCCAACCAAACTATTGCCCCTAAACATTAAAACTATATGTTATTAAATAGTACATGATCCAACTCAAGACTTCGTATGAGTG